>JARBWK010000006.1:133108511-133323296 GCA_030556195.1 Anolis apletophallus | reverse complement strand
AATAGTTCAATATAGTAAACAAGATTGTCCAAAAGGTAGTAAGCAATATAGTCCAAAGGAACGTAGCAAAAAGGCTTGAAGCTTGGCAAGGCTCCACAAAGTTATGTGGATCAGGAACAAAGGCAAGGCTCCACAAAGCTATGTGGATCAGGAACAAAGGCAAGGCAAGGCTTGATGACCACGGCAGCTTGTGGTCCTACTCCTTCACGCCCTATCCAGGAAAGACGTGGCCGGAGAACTGGGGATGTGTTCCCAGGGACCCTATATCAATCCTTCGGCCGAGGTCCGCGGCGCTCTAGGGCTTCTCCGTCTCAATCTGCTCACGGACCTCGGCCTGTCTAGGACCCTAGACCAAGCCCTCCTGGTAGATTCAATGTCCCGTCTCCTATCGGGAGCGACCTTGCCTCTCAGCAGCTGTGTCGCTATCTTCCTGAGAACTTTCCTCCCTGGCACTTTCCCATTCGCCTTCGTCCATGTTTACACTTTCAAACTCCAAATTCCTCCCCCCTGGGTGTTCATAACTCCTTCGCTGTTTTCCATCTCCACCTGGTGATCGGAATCTATGCTGGGCCCAAATATCATTTCATCCCATGGCAAGCTCTCTGCAGGCGCGAGGCCCATCCGAGGGCCCTGTGCTTCCCCCAGTCATCTAGCTCATCCTCTGAATCCACTTCTGCTGCTGCAGGCCCTAACGCTAATGGAACCCCGGGACCTATTCCCTGCCCTCCAGGCACGAACGAGAACTGCTGTGCTACAGTATTAGTGTGGATGTGTGTAGATATATGTGTTTTTGTATGTGGTTGTGTATTTGTATGTGTTTTTATGTTTGTGTGTATATGTTGTAGTGTATGTATGTGTGTGTGTATTTGTGTAGAGGAGGCGAAGAGGAGGCGAAGGGCAGCCGCTCGTTCTCCTTCCCCTGCGGCCCTCTCCTCGGGCGGAGGAGGAGAAGAGGGCTTTCCTCGCCATCCGCCGCCTCCCTTCCACTGTCCAAGAGGCCGTAGGAGAGAGGCAATGCGGCCTCCCGGCCCGTCCCGGGCAGCGGAAGGGAGGCGGCGGGCGGCGGCGGAGAGGTCTCTGGCCTCTCTTCCGGTGGCCGAGAGGAGGTCGAAGGGAACCGGGCATCCCCCTCTCCCTGTGGCCTCCTCCAGGGCTGCGGAAGAGAGGCGGCAGAGGGCTCTCCTATGGCATCCGCCGGCGGCGGAGGAGAGGCCTCTGCCCCCTCTCTTCCGGTGGGCGAAGAGGAGGTCGAAGGGAAACCGGGTGCTCTCTCTTTCCCTGCGGCCTCCTCCCCGGCCAGTGGTAGAGAGGTGTCGGAAGAGAGCGATAAGGGGGTGGAAGAGCCGGGCACGGCGCCGTCGGCGGCAGGGTAATGGAGGCTCACCCGTCGTCCCGCTCCCAGAAGTCTCAGCGTGGCTACTCTGGCCCTATTTCGGTCCTGTCTCCGCCCTTCCTCCGAGTGAGCCCCGCGGAGCCGTCTGGGAATTGTAGTCCCGTGGCTGCGGCGTTGTCCTTCGCCGTTTTGCTTGCTCTCCTGGTGGAGGGGCGTGTGAGCGGCACCGTGGCGGTGTCCTCCCGGGATGTGGGTGTTGGTTAGCATGCGGGAAGCGGCGTGGAGGCGGCGAAGGAGGCTGTGAAGGTAGCGGTGGTGGTGTGCTCGGTGGCGGTGGCACGAGGGCGGTCGGCTTGTTGCGCATGCTCGGTATGGTGATGTGTTCATGGCGGCCATTTTGTGTGTCGGGTGTTTGCGCATGCGTAGTAATGTTGTTTTTTGGGGGATGTTTTGGGGGTGTTGTGTGGTGTTTCGGGGTGTTTTAGTGGGTGGTTGATGTACCTCGGGGTGGGGATGAGTGGCCCTGGGTTTTGTTGTGTGTGTGGGAAATGTAGTTTTGGCGTGCATTTGCCCCGTTGCACGACCACTTCCCTTTTATATATATAGATTAATGGGAGTAATGGGTGATACCAGATTTAAAACAAAAGAATACGAATTGTTCAAAAGTGTGATTCAGGCAGGGCAAGCAGCAATTCCATGGGGGAGACCCAAAAAAATGGACGATGGAAACTTGGAAAACCTTCCTATATAATCGGGTCCAGTTTCAAATTATAATAAGTGTAATGGGGATGATACTCAAGAACAGGGGTGCTCACACTTTTTCAGCATGCAAGCTACTTATAATAAAAGCAAGTCAGAAAGATCTACCGAGAGAGAAGCAGGGCGGAGGCGGGGAGGGGGCTTGGTGCGGCCTGGCTCCGCCCCCTCCCCCTCTGGCTTGAGATCTACCCAGGGGCAGTCTTTCCAATTACGCGGCCTACGCAATCGCGTAGGGTGCCATCTTGGACGCCGCGGGGTGGGGCGCCATCTTGGGGCGCCGCGGCGCCGCCCTCCATGCTGCTGCTGCGCTGCGTCGCCCTCAGCGGTTTCGCGCGCTGCGCATGCACGCAGTTTTCCGCGCACATGCGCAGTACCTCGGAAGCTCACTAGAGCTCCGTGAACACAGTGCATGCGCGTGGAGTTTTTCGCGCGCATGCGCTGTGTCTACAGAGCTCAAGTGAACTCCGTAGGCCCTGCGCATGCGCGCGGAGGTTTTCGCGCACATGCGCTGTGTCTACGGAGCTCAAGTGAACTCCGTAGGCACTGCGCATGCTTGTGGAGATTTTCGCGTGCATGCGCTGTGTCTACGGAGCGCACGTAAGCTCCGTAAAAACTGTGCATGTGCGCGAAAATCTCCGTGCGCATGCGCTGTGTCTACGAAGCTCACTTGAACTCCGTAGGCACTGCGCATGCTCGCGGAGATTTTCACGTGCATGCGCTGTGTCTACGGAGCTCAAGTGAACTCTGTAGGCACTGCGCATACTCGCGGAGATTTTCGCGCGCATGCGCTGTGTCTACAGAGCACAAGTGAGCTCTGTAAAAACTGCGCACGCGTGCGAAAATCTCCGCGCGCATGCGCTGTGTCTACAAAGCTCACTTGAGCTCGGTAGGCACTGCGCATGTGCGAGGCCCTCCTAGCGCTTCCTGGTGCCGCTGCCGGCCCCTCCCATGGGGCATTGCACAGGGCAAGGAGAGCGCTCCGTGGGTGGGGCTGGCAGCGGGCACCAGAAAGCTAGGAGGGGCCTTGAAGGCCAAATTGCACAGGGCAAAGAGTGGCGTCGCGCAGGAGGAATGGAAGGAGCGCGCGCAAGGTACCTCTTTTAAAAAAACTGGTGGGGGGAAAATAATGTTTGGGGGGCAAATAATTTTTTTTTGGGTGGGGGCGCCAAAATAATCCGCCTACCATTGCAAATTCCCTTAGACCGCCCCTGGCTCTACCACAGCTTCTGCAAGGTAGAGGGTACTGCCAAGCCAGGGGTGGCATAGCTAGCCACCACTGGCTTGGCAGTACCCTTCTCTACCCTGCAGAAGCTGTGGTAGCCGTCAGCTGGGGAGGGGGCGAGGCTTGGTGCGGCATGGCTCCGCCCCCTCCCCCCTCTGGCTTGAGCTTTACCACAGCTTCTGCAGGGTAGAGGAGGTTACTGCCAAGCCAGTGGTGGCATAGCTAGCCACCACTGGCTTGGCAGTACCCTTCTATACCCTGCAGAAGCTGTGGTTGCGCCAAAGCTGAGGGAGGAGGCGGGGCTTGGCGCGGCATTGCTCCGCCCCCTCTAGAAGCGCCGCATCAGGCTGGGATCGACTCCAGATGACCTCGGGATCGACAAGTTGATCGCGATCTACCTAATGAGCACCCCTGCTCAAGAAAATAAAATACATGAAATAAAGGATAAATGGATGATGTATATAGAATGTGTTAAAAAGAGGGAAGCCAACACAAGCATCTTACAGGAATTAAGAAAACTCTGCACATGGTTAAAGATAATACCGTGTTTCCCCGAAAGTATGACACCCCCGATTGTAAGACGTATCGGGGGTGTCAGGGGGGTCGGCTAATGTAAGCCGTACCCGAAAATAAGACGTACCCCCGGCTGCCTCCTCCTCGGGCCCGCCTCCTCCGACTCCGCCGCCTCCGCCCGCCGCCGCCTACCTCCGCCTCCGGTGCCGCCCGCGGCCGCGGGCCTCCTCCTCTGCCTCCTCCGCCCGCCGCTTGCCTCCTCCTCCGCCTCCTCCGCCCGCCGCTTGCCTCCTCCTCCGCCTCCGGTGCTGCCCGCCGCCGCGTGCCACCTCCACAGCGGCCCCACGCCAGCGCCATTGGACCTTCTGCCCATTAGCGAATGTCTGCGCATGGGCAGAAGGTACTGGCAACTGACGCAGGCGCTGACGCTGGCGCGCCAGGAGCGCTCGGTACCTTCTGCCCATGCGCAGACATTCGGCGCATGGACAGAAGGCCTGAGCTGCGCCAGGCGCGCCTGCGTCCAGTGCGCCTGCGTCAGCCGTGCTCGGTACCTTCTGCCCATGCGCAGACATTCACGCATGGGCAGAAGGCCTGGCGTGTCCGGCGCAGCCGCGCCTGGCGCAGGCATGGGGCCGCTGTGGAGGAGGAGGCAGCGGCGGCGGGCGGCACCGAGGCGGAGGTAGGCGGCACCGAGGCGGAGGGAGGCGGCGGGGCGGAGGAGGAGGAGGGAGGCGGGACCGAGTGACGCGGCGGCCAAGGGGAAAGGCTTACTTTCGGGTCTGGTAATGTAAGCCGTACCCGAGAGTGGCCGTAGTGGGGATTTTGGGGTCAAAAGAAAGTAAGATGCTGTCTTACTTTCGGGGAAACACGGTAGTATAGAATAAATATGTCATCATAGGGGGAGATGAGGGGTAAGTAACAAGGGTGGCATTAATATTTTTTAAATGAAGTTTGTTTGTTTGCTTGCTTGCTTCATTTATATCTCAACCCTGCAGGGGACTCAGGGCAGCTTACAAAAAAGGCACAATTCGATGCCACTTTTACATACATACATAGTTTGTGTTTATATTTTTGAAAAAGGATGTATGTAAGAAGACTTATGTTAACAGCCCGCTGAATGAAAGTGGAATGTATCATACAACATATGTATAACTCTTAAGGCTACAACACATTGATATTTTGTAGAACTGTACAAAATATTTTTTTTAAAAACCACGTAAGGACAAAGCTTTAAAAGGTGTTTTTACTCCAGATGGGCAAATTGTAGGGTTTTTATGTTATTGCATTTTATGTGTCTTTTAATTCTGTTTTTAACTTGTTTTTAATGTTGTTTTGACTTTAAATGAGTGTTTTAAAATAGAAATGTAGTGTCATTGTACTTTAAATATTGGATTAACCATTTTAACATTATGTTGTATTTTCCAAATGTTGTGCACCAGGCACATCTTGTCTGATTTTGGAAGCTAAGCAGGGTCATTCTGGTTGATACTTGAATGGGAGATTGGCAATGAATCTCAGGTGCTGTAGGCCAGTGTTTCCCAACCGCTGTTCCTTGAGAGATCAGCTGGTGTGCTGCGGAAAAACCTGTCTTTCCCCCTTTCTTCCTACTGTTCCCTGGAGGTGCCTTCCCTTCGCGTGGGAGGCCCTCCCTCCCTCCCTCCCTCCCTCCCTCCCTCCCTCCCTCCCTCCCTTCCTTCCTTCCTTCCTTCCTTCCTTCCTGCCGGCCTCTCCCTCCTGCCTGGCTCACCGGCATTCCTGACCAGGAGGCCCGGGGAGAGGAGCGTGGCCAGGCGGAGGCACATGGCCCAGCCCAGGCCCCCTTCACCATGCACAGGCTCCGGTCCAAGCCGCGCGCCTCCATCGCCCCCGAGAAGCCAGGCAGGCAGGAGGGAAAGGAGGAAGAGGGAGGGGCTTCTCAGAGGGGGCGGAGCCGGGCTGCACCGGGCATTGCCATCCTCAAGCCTGGAGAAGCTGCTGGTAGAGCGGAAGCCAGGGGGCGGAGCCAGGCCATGCCAAGCCCCTCCCCCTCCCCTCTGGCTTTGGAGCTCCCAGCAGCTTCTCCAGGCTTGAGGATGGCAATGCCAAGCCAGCCTTTTGCTAACTATGCCACCACTGGCTTGGCATTGCCATCCTCAAGCCTGGAGAAGCTGCTGGGAGTGCCGAAGCTGGGGGAGGGGGCGGGGCTTGGTGAAGCCTGGCTACGCCCCCTCTGAGAAGCACCCCATCCAGCTGGGATCGACCTCCTTCGGTCCTGGGATCAACTGGTCGATCGCAATCGACTTCCTGGGCAGCCCTGATCTATGGCATCTTGGAATGCTCATAAAAGTTACTTTTTGTTTGACATCTGCCAAAAAAACCTGTGAGCCAGCATGGCCAGTGGACAGAGTGGCTGGGATGATTCTGGCAACGGGAGAAAAAGCTCTGAATGGCTTACCTGCTAAGTGTTCATCATGGCTGGGTAATGGTATTCACCTCCACGCTGTTGCCTCTATTGTAAATAGAGGCTTATATTGACATCTTGTTGTATTTCTTGGGGCTCTTTTTAGATCTGCGTAAGCAAATGCCCAGATCGGTATCTCACCTACCTACACGCCTACCAAACTGACCGCACGGCTTCTGGGGACCTTAAATACTATCAGCAGTTTTGCCTCCCAGAATTTAAAGATCTGAGAAAGGTGAGTGAGCTGTGAAGACAAGTGATGACTGGAAACTGGTTCATATATAAAAGTAGACTCTCCTTCTCCTTTTGCATTTGTTCTTCCCAGGAGGAGGTGCGTAGGAGTTCCTTCTCTGGCTAGGAATTAATAATTGCTCTTCTCACTCCCTCTTTATTCCAGAGTGCACCAGACGTTTTGAAAGATGGTGACTGCCCAGCCATGTTGACTCCAAGCAAGCCCTGTGAGTCTGCCTGGTCGGGGGAAGCTGAGGGATTTAATGTTTGGTTTTTTTTAGGGCTCCTCTACCATATAATCCAGTTTGAAGCTATGCTTGATTCCTTGAGATGAGTAATTGATCACCTCCACTGCTGTTAATTTCCTCCCCCCTTTTTTTCCTACTTGGTGTCTCTTCAAAGCGCTGGTGCGCATGTCAGCCCAAAATGGGGGGTGACATTCTATGACAGCTGTCAAGATGCAGATTCTGTAACCCGTTTGAGGCCACTCTCCCTGGTTAATGTAATCACCTTCCAGGCCCCAAACCTGTTCCAGACATTTCAATCTAATAATCCACATAGCAAAACTGTTTTTCGTTCAAACCAGCTCCAAACTGATCTAAATGGTCGGTGTAGACGAGGCCTTGATACAGCTCATCTGTTTTAATAGAAACACACACATTTTAAAGATTCTAAGTCAGGGGTGCCCACACTTTTTCAGCATGCGAGCTACTTATACTAAACCCAAGTCAGAAAGATCTACCTCCCTCCTCCCGGCGGGGGAGGGGAGGGGGCGGGGCTTGGCCAGAGGGGGCGGAGCCAGGCTCCACCAAGCCCCTCCCCCCTCTGGCTTTGGGCTCCCCAGCAGCTTTTCCAGGCTTGAGGATGGCAATGCCAAGCCAGTGGTGGCATAGCTAGCACAAGGCTGGCTTGGCCCTGCCCTCCACAAACCTGGAGCAGCTGCTGGGAATGCCGAAGCCAGGGGAGGGGGCGGGGCTTGGTGCGGCCTGGCTCCGCCCCCTCTGAGAAGCACCCCATCCGGCTGGGATCGACCTCCTTCAGTCCCGGGATCGACTGGTCGATCGCAATTGACTTCCAGGGCAGCCCTGTTCTAAGTGCTTTACAGTCAGGAGGAATCTGTGTTTTTTCACACTCTGCAGAAATCTTTTTGTTTTTATTGAATTTGGTAGGCAATTAGTTCTTCGTAATTTTAGCTGCGTTGCTTTCTTAGAGAAAAATATTCTCTTCCCAGAACTTGCTACTCAAGACGTTTTCTTGACAAACCTTCCACAAAGAATGCTTTTTTAAAAATCAGAGAAAGTAATTCCATGCTCTTTTGCTTATTTTGGCTTTCTCGTGGTTGGTTATTCTTAGTTAATGCAGACTTCCTGACCTCTACTCTTCAAAGGTTCATATTAGGCTACAGCATTGAGACTGCAATATCCCCAGTTCTCTAGGCTGTCCTTCACTTACTAGGAGGAGCATGGGTGGGTCCCACTTTTCCTAGGCGCACCTTAAACTTTTATTTATTTATTTATTGTTCGAACTTATATACCGCCACTCCCCGAGGGCTCGGAGCGGTTTACAAAGATCAGTACAATAACAAATAACAGTTTAAAACCAAATTTAAATCAATATTAAGACCAAGTTATAAATCAAAGGCCTTCTGAAACAGATATGTTTTGCACGCCCTTCGGAAGGCAGGCAGTTCCCGCAGAGCTCGGACTTCGGCAGGCGAAGCATTCCACAGTGGGGGAGCCAAATGTGAAAGCACTGCTTGATTGGCAATGGCACACTATATAACTTTTAAATCCAGTTGGATTTATGAGAATGGATCAAGTTAATATGGTCTCCTGTTCATTAGGATCATAGGAACATGAGACTCAAGACTCCTAGAAAATGATAAATTGCTGAGGAAACAGCACCTTCATCCTGGGCTAGGGCAGAGCCACAGATCCACGATGTGCATTGCCTTATGGATTCACCCAGTTTCTATGTGAGGTGCTGTTCTTCATTGTAATGGATGCCACAGATTTCATGGAGGTTGCCAATTCATGTAGGAGTGAACATTAAATCTGACGGTGCTTTTTAAAAAGTTTGATTGTAGCCTCTGAGCCAGTTGCCAGAGAGGTTTATGGAAGGTGTCTCTGTTTCTTTATCTATGTGAAAGGGTGTTTACCTGCTTAAAAAAATAAATATTTAGTTTTCCATAATTTTCTGAGTAAAGTGGGTGTGACTAGGTGCATTTTGACTTGGTACTCATATGCAAACTACTCCCTTGTTATGTGCACACCGAGGCAATATATGAATGATGTCTGAGTCCAGCACTCCATGTTAGACACTGCCACATGCTGAATGGCAGGATTCACATGTGGCCTAATCCCATCAGCAGTCTCTGACTAAGATAAGGTGTGTGTGTGTACAGAACAATGTGGTGATTCGGCAACCACACCTGTGAACATTCCACTTTTATCTCTTTCATTGTGTGGCCCTGCTCCCTGACTGGCAAATAAATTTTTTGAAATCTAAAAATTAGCAACCCTGTGTGATCTGAGACTAGCCTGAAGATGACGTTTTGGTGTGGCTTCTAAATAATAATGCATAGAGACTCCTCCTCCTGGTCCATTTTGTAGTTCAGTCACACAAATCAGATTATGGATAAGCAGGGGCGGTCTAAGGTAATTTTAAATAGTAGGCAAACATTATTTTGGTGCCCCCCCCCAAAAACATTATTTTGCCGCCCCCATGTAAAACAAATATACAATTATAATATCACAATACCATTAGTAGTATTATATTGTATCAATGTATATACAATATATTATACCATACTCATACTATATTATATCATAATTATATTATACTACATTACAATATAATTATATTATAATATATTGACATTATAATATAATGTAACATTCTATTATATTATTATTATAAAATAATAACATTTATTTAAATAAAATTATCCTCTACTAAATATTTTCATTACTCCTATAAAACTCAAATAACCCAAAATAAAGTAAAATAAAATATTATATATTACTATTTTGTACAATACCACTATACTGCAATATTGTTTGTAATATTACATGTAATATAAAATATATCATTATTCTATTGTTATATTGTATGACAATATTAAGCAGAACTGTATAATAATCAACAAGAAATGCAATGTAAATGCATCAAAATCAGAATATATTACCTACCACCCGACTCATAATTTATAGGAGTCTCCCATAAGACCAAAATTAGGATCCCAATGTAAATGTAAATAGAAAAACAGCCAAAATGTTCAAATGAGGTCGAATACAGGCAGCGCGGCCCGGGGCAAACTTGGGCCCGCCCTCCCTCCTTCTAAGTGTTTTGGACTCCAACTCCCACAACTCCTCATAGCCTCAGGCCCCTCAGGTCTAGGCAGAAATAGAGCTGAAGAAAGAAAGGAGGGAGAGAAGAGATCGCAGAGGAGGAGGAGGAGGAAAGCCCTTCCTTCATTCCTTCACGTACACTTCCTTCACTGATTCTTTTCTCCTTCCCTGCAAACGCTTCGTGGCGGAGACAAAAGGAGAGAGGAGGCACTCCCTGCCTGCCCGATAGGGAGTGCTTTGCTTACAGGCTTCTGCGCAAGGGAGCTACTGGGCATGCGCGGAGGTTTTCGCGCATGTGCAGTTGCTCCTGCGCTCAACTTCAGCTCTGGAGCAACTGCGCCTGCGCGAAAACCTCCGTGCATGCCCAGAAGCGGCGTCGGAGCACACAAGGCCGGGGCCCAAAAGCAGGCAGCTGCGGCGCTGCCTGAGGAACATCAGCAGGGCCAGGATGGTGCCCCATGCGGCCAGGATGGCGCCCCCTTCCCAGATGGCGCCCTAGGCGGCCGCCTACTTGGCCTACCTTGTAGGACCGCCCCTGTGGATAAGCAAACCTTAAGCGAGCTTAGTGATTTCATCAGGTGCTTGAAGCCGTCCAGAGACACCTCCCACAACTTTTGTTAAATAGGGATCCCCTTAATCACTAGTGCTTCTCCAGCTCCCTAAAACCAGAGTTTAGGTTAATGTATTCCTGGGAGAGTATTTGACCTGTGATCAGCATGGATGCTAAGGCCTCTTCAAACAACAAACATGTAATGCATATAAGTAATTCTGAAGACCTATCTCAGTGGAAATTTTATTGGCTACTGATGAATGTGGCGCAGCTGGCTAAGTGTCAGTTGCATAAGATCTCTCTGACCAGTAGGTCATGAGTTCGAGGCCTGCCCGAGTCGAGGTGGGTGCTCGGCCTTAAGTGTAGCCTGCTGTCAACCTTTGCAGCCCGAAAGACAGTTGCATCTGTCAAGTAGGAGATAAAGGTACCACATTAAGCGGGGAGGCAAATTTTGACTGAATTATGAGGCCATAAAAGAACGCCAGGAACGCTGAGGAATGCGGAAGGAACAATGAGGGACGCTGGGAACGCTGAGAGATGAGAAGTGTGTCAGCTCCCCCTGGTGGCCAGAGTTTGCCTCTGTTCGCCTATATGTGTGTGTGTGGAAAACGGCAGGGATTGTCTGCTAAGTATGTGTACCTGTAATCCGCTCTGATTCCCCTTCGGGGTGAGAAGAGCGGAATATAAATAAAGTGTATTTATAAGTGTATGTCCACAATTCATGATACAAGTGGGTCAGAGGGATTGGTTTATGCTACCCACTTCCTCCTCCTCTAAACTTTTCCAGCATTTCCTGTCTATATGCAATGTGGTAATGCTTCCCTTCCTCTGCTGTTAGAGAGAACAACTAACCATAATATGGAGAATTACACTTAGACTCAATTCCCAATGACTCTCTCATTGTGCTCATTATCACCCTAATCCCAGTTTTGGGAGAAAAGATGGATATAAATAAATTCAGTCATCATCATCAATAATCATAATCATAATAATGGATTATGATGATTGTATTTCTTTACATCATACCTTTCCCAGAATTGGATTTATAGTTTTGGAAAAACATATTTTACTTCCCTTCCCTTTTCACTCAGGAGAATCCTAATTCCTTACTTCCATTGCCATCCAGACATAAGAACAGAGGCAGGGGCATGGTTTTCCAGTCCATCTCCTGGCCCCATAGAAGGACTCTTCATCAGAAGACAAGAAAGAGAAAATGTGTGTATGTTCTTGATTTCTTTGTGTATGTTTGTGTGTTTTGATCTGCAGTGGCTCGCAGATGTTTACCTGCCATCAGTGCTAAGAAAGGAGTCATACTGGTTGGAAATGAGACCACCTTTAATGATGGACGTGGGAAGACAAGAAATGTGACGGATCTCATAGAAGGGGCCAAGTGAGTTTTATGTGTTTATGTTGTTGATGCAAGATAAAATGGGAACCTAGTATGTATATCAAAGCCAATTTATGCATTTTTTCCATTAATTTGTTTCATTAGCTTAAAGTACTGTTGGCTATCCAGATTTGAAGGATTATTTTTGTAGAATATTATTGTGAATTTGAGTAATATGGTCTCTTTAGGAATCTTTAAAAAGAGTTATTCTACAAAGGTAGTGTAAAGGGGTCCCCTGGTGGCGCAGTGGGCTAAACTGCTGAGCTGCTGAACTTGCTGACCAAAAGGCTGGCAGTTCGAATCAGGGGAGCGGGGTGAGCTCCAGCAGTTAGCCCTAGCGTCTGACAACCTAGCAGTTCAAAAACATGCAAATCTGAGTAGATCACTAGGTACCACTTAGGTGGGAAGGTAACAGCACTCCATGCAGTCATGCCAGCCACATGACCTTGGAAGCGTATACAGAAAATGCCTGGCTGAGAAATGGAGATGAGCGCGCGCACACACACAAACACACACACACCGCCCCCAGAGTCGGACATGACTAGACTTAATGTCAGGGGAAAACTTTATCTTTACTTTAAAGGTGCCATTTCATGGGACACTATAAAGCCTTACATCTCTCTCCAAGCTCTGCGGCCTTCTTGACAGGAGTACGTATATTTGTTACTGCCTTCATCACCATAATGGCTAAAATATGCACTTTGAAAAATGAAAGTCCAAAACAGTTTTTTAGCCACCCTGATTTGAGGCATCCAATAGAGAATGGCAGGAAACCTTTTCTGCCTAGGTCAAGGAGCAGAGAATCAAAATGAAACCTCCCAAATTGCCATAAATATTGTGATGAGAGACTGCATTAGTGTCATATACTTTCAGCCAAACTGCAAAGTTTAGACTAGCTTAAAAGAAACCAAAAACTACATAATTCTTATATTTATAAAAAAAGAAGGTCTAGGCAACAGTGGCTGAAAGGGAACTGAGAAATACAGAAGAAAGAGGAATTGGGAGTAAGTACAAGAGAAAAGCAGCCAAAAATAGTGACCAAGTAGATATTGAGATTTTCACAATCTGGGCTGCAGAAAGAGCTGTGAGTGGCATACTTCTATTTAAAAGCCACATCACACTCATAGGGCTACTAGGTCTGGTTTATATTATAATTATATTCCATCTTTTCTTTGCTTCTAATTTCTTGCTGCATTTAATTTCAGAAAAGCGAATGTGGTTCTTGAAGCAAGACAAGTAGCAATGAGGATCTTTGAAGATTACACCGTTTCCTGGTACTGGATAATAATGTGAGCCAAGAACTTGATCACACCTTTTATCCTGTAGAATGAAGTCAGTGATTGAATAGTGGTAAACCCAGGAAAAAGGAGCACAGTAGAATAGCAGTTTTCAGCAAACGTGGATGCATGGAACGGGATTGAGGTAGTCTTTAGCCACTTTTGCAGGGCTCAGGAGACTCACCCACATAATTTGCTCAGTAAAGTAGGCATGTGTGAGGCTCCTGGACCTCAGGAAAATGAAATTGCCAGGAGGGCATGTAATGAAAACATTAGTCCTTCTTCCAGACTGACAGAGAGAAAACTATTTATTTATGATTTATATCTCACTGTTCCTTTCTTAAAAGGGACTATGATTTTCTTGGTATCAGTTTCTGTGCAAATTTAAACTAGAAACTTACAATCCATCTTCTTTCAGTTGATTTCAGTCATAATCTAATTATCATTATATAACATATACTATAGCAGTGTGCCGCAGAACACTAGTGTGCCGTGAGAGATCATCAGGTGTGCCGTGGGAAATTATTTTCGAACTTCATTCATATATAAACTATAATACACATCTGTCCTTAGCGTCAAGAAATGGAACCATAGCACTCTCGCGTCACCTAAGAAGTGACGCGAGAGTGCTATGGTCGCGCCATCTTAGATTCGCTCAGACGCGGCTAAGTAAACAAAGTTATATTTAGTGCTGCAGCTGCGCGTCAAGTGACAGTGGCAATTTGGGATCACAGCAAGACAAGCGAGTGACAGGGATCACTAAGTGAGTGTATAAATACATTTAAAAACATATTAACTATATGTATTACTGTGTTAGAGTGTCATTTTGTGTCATTTTGGTTGGTGTGCCCCAGGATTTTGTAAATGGAAAAAATGTGCCGCGGCTCAAAAAAGGTTGAAAATCACTGTACTATAGTGCTTTATAAAGCATTTGTTATGGAAATCATCTTTGCAAGAGCTTGGAAACCCCTTGCTCTCCTGACTTCAGTGCTCTTTTCCTTTTCTTCCTCCACCTTTTTCACTTTCTTTCTGTCAACCTTGATGCTTGTGAACTCTATCCTTCACCCTATTCCTCATTCTCATGATGTAGCAGGGCTTTTTTTTACTATCTTCTTCCTTTTTAAAAATTGTTGAATGAATCCTGAAGCCTCGCAGGTGGAAGTACTAGGGAAGCTTTTAGAAGCTCCTTAGAGAAATTTCTATTGGAGGCATGGTTGGCCAAGAAATCTTAGGGGAATGTGCCACTCGGTGACTGAAGTTGGTCCTGCAGGCCACAGAAAGAATTAACTAAAATTAATTTATTGGATTTGACAACAAACCCTGAAGTGCACACCTTGGGTGTCTGCTTAATATCTATAGAAACTTTCAGTTGCCTAGATTTCATTGTCTTGGTGCTTGAGACAGACACAACATACACACAGGTATTATTATTGTAGTAAATAGGTAGATTAACTTCCCACTTTCTTTGGGAGAGTTGCTTACATGGAGCAGCATAGCTTTCACCTTCTCCTTTGCATTCTTTACCTCTTTTGACTCTTCTAACATTTTGCTTTTCTGTTGCCCATGTAATCACCTCTTACTTAACAATTCATAGCTCATAGGGGCTATAATAGACTGAATGATATTTTTAAAGAAGACACATCTTTGTTTTACAGCTGGATAACATTGAAAGGTTAGGTTTTGACCTAAGACAATTGCGTGGGGCATTAAAAACATTACTCTCCCTAGTTTTTGTAGCGTGTGAACTGATATCCCTTTCCTTCATGCACTTAGCACTGTTCCTTCACATTTGGTGCTATTATCCCGGACAGTGTTTATGAACATCCCTAAGATAACACAGAAGCTCTGCAAGTGGCTGAAAACTTGCAGAAGATAGGTAAAATAATAGATATTTGTATGTGCATGTATGTAATTATAATACAATCAAGACTGGAAGGGTAGTACAATTATGTAAGACAAGCAGCACAATATGTATAAGGGCGATTTAAATGGAAGCCATCAATTATCTTGAGATGTTTTGAGCACCCCTTTACAACCAGGAAATAAAATTTTATCAGTAGCTGTTTTGAGGGGAGTAACATGTTCAGTTCTGTTAGTTAGTCCTAGGAATTTTCAAATCTTCTATTTTCTGTTTGTGGAGAAATAACTCAGAAACCCTTATGTGGTTGTATTGTCGTTACAGAGGTCTGGTGATTGCCATGGTGGTCAGCCTCATCTTTATTGTCCTTCTCCGGTTCCTGGCAGGGATCATGGTCTGGGTGATGATAGTGCTGGTGATCCTGGTGCTTGGATATGGTGAGTTTGGTGAAACTAGGAGTCTGAGGTTGGATCTACACTGTCCTATATCCTAGGATCTGATCCCAGATTATTTACTTTGATCTGTATTATCTGAGTCTACACTGCCAGGTAATCTGGGATAAACAGATTATCTAGGATCAGATCCTGGGATATAGGGCAGTGTAGATCCAGCCTGGCAGGTGGGAAAGAGTGAAGTCTTTGTTCTCTCACCAAGGGTTTGGCCTAGGGTTGGGCAAAGTGCAAAATGTTGGCCACACTTTACAGGTATGGTAACTTTCCTATAAATGTTGGGGCAGCTCCCTGACTTTATCTTGTATCACCAAACCATCCTCAAAACCAAAACCAGCACCTGGACACATCTGGTTTGGGTTCTTCCCATCCCTTTTCTTTGCCCTCTTTGGGACTGGCCTAGCCTCCCCTCCCCCCCCCCCCCCGGATCCAGGGGTGGAACGTGGTCCAAGTAAAGGTTGGAGATCCTTCGTGTCAACATGTCTTTTGTCCTTATGATGCATAGCAGAACATGCCTTCTGCTGCCTAGCTGAAGGCATGCTCTGCTTATTATTATTATTATTATTTGGTATGCTTCTATACCGCCTCTCTCGGCCCGAAGGCGACTCGAGGTGGTGAACAAGTGGCAGCAAGTGCTCACATACAATGCATCGTAATAAGATAAAAACAGTCATATAAAAACCATATAAATTAACAGTTAAAACTACAAAATACAAATCTCAGCACCACATACTTAAAATTGGTTTCCTTTTCATCGTCATATTAATCCTTTGATCTCGATTAATTAAAGTTAGTCTGTGAAAGCCTGCTCGAACAGCCAAGTCTTGACTTTCTTATGAAATGTCAGGAGGGAGGGGGCCAATCTGATGTCACTAGGAAGGGAATTCCAAAGCCGAGGAGCCACCACTGAGAAGGCCCCATTAATTCTTCTCCTAATGATATTTCTGTTCTTTCTATCACTCTGACAGCTGCTTTTTTTCTTATAGGTATCTTCCACTGTTATATGGAATATGCCCAGCTCAAAGGACAGGCTGGTTCTGACGTCACCTTGAGCGAGCTTGGATTCCAGACAGATCTCCGTGTTTATCTCCACCTGAGGCAAACCTGGCTGGCCTTCAGTAAGTCCCTCTTCCTTAGTGCTCCTCCTTCTGCCTCTCTTTGTGGAGCGAATGCTCCTTTGTTCTGTTAGAGGTGCAGGCAAGGAGGAGGATCTTAAGCTGGAATCATTTATTTATTTATTATTTATTATTTTGATTTGTATACCGTCCATTCCAAGTTGGCTCATGAATGTTTGCAGCATATCGAACTACTAACAGAAGGCATAAAAACAGTAAAATATAAAACAATTTAACCAATATTCCGCTATAACCAAGAGGCTACAGATTAAACGCCTGCTGGAACAATACTGTTTTGCACGCTTTCCGGAAAGCAGGCAGTTCGGTCATTGTTCGCACCTCCGATGGTAGATTATTCCACAGACATGTCCCTGCCGCAGAGAAGGCTCTCTGTCTGGTTGTTGACAGGTGGGTAGTTCGCAGAGACTATCATGTGGGTTATGGGTTTTTTTTAAAAAAAGAAATAAAACTTTTATTAATTGTTATTTTTAAAGAACAAGAAACAAAAAATAAATGCCACGTCACTTATAAAATCAACTCATCATATTCCACATATCCAAATATTATTCCACCCTGCTGCTTTCGGACTCTAACACTACAACACTTACAACACTTACAGTGTTGCTAAGTTCTGTGCTGCTGCACTTAAAATCAGATGGTTGATGACTGATATCGCAAGGCAGTGTTTTTCAACCTTTTTTGAGCCGCGGCACATTTTTTACATTTACAAAATCCTGGGGCACACCACTAACCAAAATGACACAAAATGAAACTCTAACACAGTAATACATATAGTTAATATGTTTTTAAATGTATTTATATACTCAGTGTGAAACCTGGGCCTGTTTCGATGAACACAACATAGATATCCTGGCAGGAATGGCAGAAAGACACACACAAAGGTCTTGCTCAACAGCTGGGAGTTATAGATCACCCGCAATCAAAGAGCATTCTGAACTCCACCAATGATGGAGTGGAATCAAACTTCCCACACAGAACTACCATAGCCAAGAGAAAATACTATAAGAGTTTGGTGGGCATTGACCTTGAGTTTTGGAGTTGTAGTTCACCTATATCCAGAGAGCACTGCGGAGGGGAGGGAGGAAGACGTGGGGCGAGTCTGCGCAGTAGCGCCCGCACGGGTCACGTCTTCCTCCCTCCCCCTCCCGCAGAAGCTGCAGCTTGAGCAAAGCGAGCAGACCGAGGCTGGGAAGAAGGAAGCCCGAGTGGAGAAGAAAAAGTATTCAGCTGGAGGGGGAAGAAAGGGTATTGGAGGATCCAATTTCCCATGGCACACCTGATGATCGCTCACGGCACACTGGTTGGGAAACACTACTGTAAGGCAACACCCTGCTGGGAATGCAGTTAGAGCAACATGTTACAGCTGAAATGCTACTAGACTCGCAGTGTGCCCCTCCCTTCCCCTTTAGTGCCCCCCACCAGTGTTTTCGACCTCTCTCATCAACCACTCCCCTCCCCCTTCAGTTCCATACCTGTTACAATACCCTGTCTTTTAAAATATATTTTATACTGATTTCTAATCTAATTTTAAATAACTGCTTACTGGGGAGTTGTCCTTCCCTTCTCGGGGCGCTTTTGCCTGCTTTGTGCTGGTCAGTGACAGTAATAAAGTTTTGTTGTTGTTGTATTCCACATATCAAATATTCCCTACTTAGCTCCTTTCACACATCCCCCTGGAACAACATAGCTATTTATTTTAATATCCTTTACCTTTCATGTGGAGGATCATTTTAACTGTATCTTTCAGTTCATTGTTCCCATCTATCCTATTCACATAATCAATTCATGTTTCCTAATTTCTAATCCCAACACCTTCATCTCCCTGATTGTTATATGTAGCCCTTTTTTCACTTATTAATCAAATTTCATACAGCTTGTTTCCACTTACAAAATCCCGCTGTTATGCCTCTTTCCAATTCTATCCCATTACTGTTTGTGCGGCTTTTAATAACCACTTTGTTAAATATTATTTGTCCTCTAATGCCATTTTTACACATTTTGTGTGATATATTTTTCCTTACTCCAAATCAGATATTTCCTCAATATTTTATTAATTCCTTGAACTATTTTCTGACCAAATCTTTGCAATTTAGCACATTCCATCAGTTGTGTATATATGTCCCTTTAGCACAGACCTGGGCATCTTATGGCCCGCGAGCCGGATGTGGCCCGCTGGCCCATTCTGACCAGCCCGGGGAGAAGGGTGATGGGGGCTGGGCCATTTCTGCAAGAGGAAGGGCTGCCGCTACCACCATCCCATCACGGGCTGTGGGGCCTGCGTCGGCAGACAGCCCGCCGCTCCAGAGAATCAAGTCTTCTGGGTCGCCGGGGCGATCAGTTGCCGCTAATCGCCAACTGCTCCCGCTGCAGGCCCGGATTGCCTCCTGGGATGGCAGGCACTCCAAAGCCGCCGCTCCTCCGATTGTTCTCTGGAGCAGCGGGTTGTCTGCCTACTCAGGCCCCACAGCCCGCGATGGGATGGCGGCAGCGGCACCCCTTCCTCTTGGCCCCGCCAACGACGCCCTTCTCCCCGGGCTGGACAGAATCGGCTGCTGGGCCGGATCCAGCCCGCGGGCCATAGGTTGCCCAGGTCTGGCGTGGGATGTTGCCTTGTCAGCCAAAACGGAATCATAACACAATAAAAAATGTAGGGCGTGGTAAGAAAGGGCTTGCTGACTCATCATTGTTTACCCTCAGGGTGCTGAGTAGAGTGGAAATGTTCTGCTCTATTTCCCAAATCAAACATTGAGCTGGAGTGAGCCCTGAAACTGAGCAGGAAGGCAAACAGACTCCACCAAGTCCCAGCCATGTTTTTAGTCTAACTTATTCCAAGCACTGGTTGAGATAAATTCCAGCATTATTATTTTTTAGAACTTCAGAATTACACAGCCAATGGCAAAGGGTGCATGAGTAATTTCTAATACGTGTATGGTAATTCTAATCTGAGGTTTATGTGGCTAGTATAGAATGTATCCAGAGATTGTTTGTTGTTAAAGAGGATGTTCTCAGGGTCTAGCACTATATGTAACCACAATGTCTGGTTGTTTGCCTTGGACACACAACATTGCAGTTACAGCATTTCTAGCATAACACAAATGACAGAGCTCAGCAAACAATATAGGCCATGGGGCGACTTCCACAACTATCAAGATAATAGTTTATGAGGCTCACTAAAACAGATCAGTATACAGTTGAATATTTAGTTCTTATTTCAATCCACCGGGAATGTGGCGCAGCTGGCTGGGTGTCAGCTGCATAAGATCTCTACTGACCAGAAGGTCATGAGTTTGAGGCCTGCCCGGGTCGAGGTGGGCTCTCGACCTATTGTGTAGCCTGTTGTCAACCTTTGCAACCCGAAAGACAGTTGTATCTGTCAAGTAGGAAATTAAGGTACCATTTAGTGGGGAGGCTAAATTTAACTGATTTATGAGGCCATTAAAAAGATCTCCAGAAAACATGCTGATGAATGAAGGAGTGCGACAGCTCCCCCTGACGGCCAGATATTAAATTGCCTCTGTCTTAACTTAAACTGTGAGAGGAGCTTACACAGTTGTAAGACATATACTCATAAAGCTATATTCGTTCAACACAATATTTATGACTTATATATTAGTTCAGCACATTGGAGTATCAGAGTTTTTTTCGTTCAACACAATTATAATTCAAAGGTTACATAAGTACAGCACAATGGTATATCAGAATAAGTCAGTGGTCGAAATCACTTACGCCTCTGTATTTCAAATAATAGTGGGATTGTTCCCAAAGCGAGTTCGCGCTGGATTGTCCCTTTAAGAGCATACCAATTCCATAGTCCAAATAATAATTCCAGTTCATTTTAGTAAATCCACAGTCCATATAGACAGTCCATAGAAAACTTATAAACAATAATCCAATTGGTGCTCCACGCAGTCTGACGATTGAATGAATAACCGCGCTGAATCGTTTCGCTCATCCGAGCTTCCTCAGAGACCGGGGACTATCCCGATGGGATCGGCGATGATATAATCCAAGGGTGCGTTGCATTCTACACAAGTATATACAATTAATAATGTATTAATAACAGATATTACAAACACAAGGACTCCCCAGAGAAACCACAGTGGGGCAATTCATTCATGAAAAAATAGCATACCTTTCTGGTAAATTTGTAGCGATAATAGCGAGGCTCTATGCCTTCTGATCAAATCACGGACCAGTAACCAGGGGTAGTTAGACCAAATAAATAGCTCAATCAAAGGGGTGGATAATCAAAAACAGCTGCTATGCATCAGACAAGGAGCTCATTGACTGATAACTTATCGTTGAGGCCTGGCGGGAACTCGGTTTGTGATTGGATGATCCATTGGCTTTCAAGTTGTAATAGCCTCCGTTTAATGTCAATGTGAGATGCAGGTTCGATCCTGTCAAGAACAGTGACTGAAAGCTTCATGATGGTGATTCGAATTTTTAAAATGGGAATACAGGATAGAGCTGTCATTTCTGGTCTTGAAGCGTGATCTATGCTCCTGTATTATTGAAATTGCCTCTGTCTGTCTTGTGTGTTTGTGTGTCTGAATGTAACGTGTACATTGTAATCAGCCCTGAGTCCCCTGCGGGGTGAGAAGGGTGGAATAGGAATAAAGTAAATAAATAAATAAATCCAAAAAGGGGAACAAAGACAATGAGTTAATTCAGGAATTTTGTCAGTACCAGCAGCTTGTGGGCTTCCTCTGTTCATGTGTGCTTCTTATTTGTCTAAGATCTTCCCCCTGCTCACATCTCTTAAATATCTTTTGTCCAGTGATCATCCTCTGCATTGTGGAGGTTATCATCATCTTACTCCTCATCTTCCTGCGCAAAAGGATCCTCATTGCCATTGCACTGATCAAGGAAGCCAGCAGGTGAGGTTGAAATGGGTCTTTGCAACAGAGGTCCTTCGGCATCCTTTCCTTTATAACAGGGGTGCCCACACTTTTTCAGCATGCGAGTTACTTATATTAAAACCAAGTCAGAAAGATCTACCTACCTACTCAAGGCTGGAGAGGGGAGGGGCAGTGGGGCGGAGCCAGGCTGCACCAAGCCCCTCCCCCTCCTCTCTGGCTTTGGAGCTCCCAGCAGCTTCTCCAGGCTTGAGGATGGCAATGCCAAGCCAGTGGTGGCATAGCTAGCACAAGGCTGGCTTCACACTGCCATCCTCAAGCCTGGAGAAGCTGCTGGTAGAGCGGAAGCCACAGAGGGGCAGAGCCAGGCCGCGCCAAGCCCCGCCCCCTCCCCTCTGGCTTTGGAGCTCCCAGCAGCTTCTCCAGGCTTGAGGATGGCAATGCCAAGCCAGTGGTGACCTAGCTAGCACAAGGCTGGCTTGGCCCTGCCCTCCACAAACCTGGAGCAGCTGCTGGGAGTGCCGAAGCCTTGGGAGGGGGTGGGGCTTGGCGCGGCCTGGCTCTGCCCCCTCTGAGAAGCACCCCATCCAGCTGGGATCGACCTCCTTCGGTCCCAGGATAGACTGGTCGATCGCGATCGACTTCCTGGGCAGCCCTGCTTTATAACGTATTGAGAGTCATTTTGTTCTTGTACCTTGTGGAAAATCTAGCAAGATTGCACAGCATCAGAAAGGCAATTTGAAATGGTAGCAGAATTTAGAATAATGCCTTTTTTCCTCCTTGGATATGGTTTTATAGTTTATTCTATTTATATCCTGCCTTTTCCAAATATGGGACTCAAGGTAGTTCACAGCACATCTTAAAATGCAGTATAATTAAAATATATATATATAACAACAATTAAACTGCTAAAACAACACTAATTTAAGACAATTTAGAAATGTTTAAAGCATAGTTAAAATAATTAAAGTACAGAAAATTCACAATTGATATACTCTTTTGTGATAACCAGTTAATGCTCAAGTCCCTGTCAGTTTAAAATGTTTTTTGCCTGGAAGCGGACAATTCCAAAGAGTCTTGCCTCCTGTGGGGATCTTGGTTCTCGGGGGACTGAATTTGGCTAGTTAGAATAGTCATCTCAAGGTTTGCTTATTTGATTTGCAAGGGTTTACGGGACAGTATGTAAGCCAAGTTAGGTATTCTCAGAGTGGAAATCTGCTAACTGTGCATGGTATCATTGTAGGGGACCCAAAACAAAACAAAACTGTATGGCTATCTGTTATAATACAACTACCAGAAACTGGGCAAACTTCTATAGCAATCTCATCAATAATTCATACAATAAACACATCAATAATAAATAATCTTATTTGAAGTAGTGTGAGCCCAGCTGTGAGCATTTAAAAGATCACAAAATGCTATCATCATACCCATTAATATATCAAAAGCGCATCTCAAAAAACCTATCATTTCAATGGTAAGAGGCTAAGGGGCTAATAGCATCAATGTAAGTATCAAAATGGTATATCATAATACAGTAATACATAGTATAAACGTTAAATATAATCATACATGGTAAACATTTCAATATAACCACATGGAGACATGAAGCGTCCGTATTCATGCCGCAACAATAGTGTTCCATGCACAGTAATTCAAAAGATGAATCCAAGTCCTGCTGTAGGGCATATGTATCGTGGAAGTACCGCTTAAGGTCCAAAATAAATCCCAATGATAGCCCAAACACAGTTCAGCAAGCAGTTCCAATCAGAGGGCTCAAAGTTCGGCCAAACAATACATGCTAATCCACTGCCCGATGGCGGAGCTCACGCCGCTAAGCTCCACCTCTTCCAGAGAGGCAAGGAGATCGGGGAGCTGCGCACTGGGTGATCCAGCTGACAAATTGGGTCTGTACTAGAGCTCCCAAATGGGCCAAGTACAATGTATCTCAATGGGGGCACCTCAGTGCACACAATAAATCAAACATACAGCACAAACACATGGCGGAGGCGTACCACCGATCCATGCAATGACTTCACCCCCTTAGCGTCTCCAGGCTCACACAGACCTCAAAGATCCTGGCGGACGCTGAGGGCTCTACTCCAAAGGGATACAATACAATACATCCATGCATCCATACAATACTGGGTGGAGGAGCCAACCCGGGGAATCACGGGTGAATGAAGATCAAACAATGGAGGGAGGTGGGGGCCGACAGGATCATAGGTATTGGGGCCCGTTCTTCCGTTTCACCAGTAAGATGCTGGCTTTATCAAGGCCCAATGCTTAAATATCCATGCAGAGGTAAAGGCGTCCCATAGGTGAATACCAATAAGCAAAAATCCAGCAGTATAAGGGGACAAGCCTTGACCACACTACTTTGAATAAGATTATTTATTATTGATGTGTTTATTGTGTTTATTGTATGAATTATTGATGAGATTGCTACAGAAGTTTGCCCAGTTTCTGGTAATCATTGTAAGGGAGCCAGCTCACACCGGGGCGTAACATTTTTAGAGAGGTGCCTTGAAGCTGGACAGACCAAAACCTTGGAACTGACTTGTGCCATCTTTTCTCCCCCTTCCCCATCTCTCTGACAGGGCTATTGGTCATGTCATGACATCCTTGCTGTTTCCCCTCTGCACTTTCTTCCTGGTGTGCCTCTGCATTGCTTACTGGGCAAGCACAGCAGTGTATCCTTCCTTGGCTTCCCCCTTCCCACATCAAACTCGGGCAAATGAATAATTGGGAGACGGGATGCCAGCAAATCTGCTTAGTTCACACAAGTTCATCATATAGGCAGGAAGGAACTGTGCAATCCTATCACATAGAGCCCTTGACTGCTTTCAGTTTCTTGTCTACCTCTAACGAAGCTGTCTACAAGGTATTTAACGAGACAGAATGCACTTATGCTGGAAAGACCTGCAACCCAGAGGTGAGAAGCAATCTTAATAGTTGCTGAATGAATTGTTAAATAACAGAGATGGGGGAGATGTGCCCACGAATGCTATAGTGTTTTCTTCATGGGGCTGCTCTTGAAAACTGTTTGAAGGCCTCAGTTATTTATTTATTTATTTATTTCTTCGACTTATTAGTCGCCCTTTCCCGTAGGCTCAGGGCGACTCACAGCAGTGATTTTCAACCTTTTTTGAGCCGCGGCACATTTTTTACATTTACAAAATCCTGGGGCACACCACCAACCAAAATGACACAAAATGACTGTCATTTTACTAACTGTCACCCTCCCCCCTCGTGATGCTGCTGCTTTCGGCACCCCCTCCCCCCCGGGAGGCCCACGCGTAGAAGGCCCATCACCGTCCTGCGGGGAAGGGCTGTGCTGAGTGGCCAAAGCGTACACGGGCTCGGCTGAGCAGGATGAATAGGAATTGAGCACACGAGGTGGCTCCGAGCCTCAGAACAAACTGCGGTGGAGGCTCACAGCCGTTGCCACCCCCAGCTCTCCTTCCCGAAGGGGTTCAGCCTCCCCCCCCCAGGAGTGCCTCCCCGTGCGTCCCTTCGGCTTCCCTGCTGTCACCTTGGGGCCAGATCGGGAAGGAACCAAGCTGGGCTGTGGAGCTGCGCATCCCGGCCTCTGCTCTGCTCTGTAGCGAACCTGGAGCCCAGCCAGGAGAGGCTAGGAGATGAGGGGTTGCTCCCCTTCCCTGGTGCGGAGGGGCTAGAGGGCAGAAAGCCTCACCTTAATCCTCCGGGAGCGGGGTCGGACAGGGTCGGCTCCTGCGGACTCCTCCTCCCTCTCTTCCTCCTTGCTGCCAGAGGGGAGGAGGGCAGAAGAGTGCCCAGGAGCCAGGAAGCAGGAGGAGCCGCAGCCTGGCCAGGTAGCCCTTGGCGCGCAGAGGGAGGGAAGGAAGGAAGGGAAGGAGAGAGAGGAGGGAGGGAGGAAAGCTCTGGGCGCTGAGGGCTCTCCCTGACTGCAGCCAGGCTGTGGCATTGCTGCTTCGGTCAGGAAAGCCTCATTTCTGCTGCCTGAAGTTTCCTACTAGGCTCTCTCTCTACACTGTAATTTCCCACGGCACACCTGATGATATCTCACGGCACACTAGTGTTGAAAATCGGCACACTGGTTGAAAATCACTGGTTTACAGAATGTAGCAGATTGGCTGCCGTTGAGTGTAAGTTGCTGGAAGCACGAAAGCCATCCTTCAGGGGCTGTATCTCCTCTACTCATAACATCTAGCCTCCTGGCCATCTGCCATATGAAACTTTGAAGAGTTTGGGTCAAACAAGCTCTCCTCCTGCCCTGCCTTTCTTTATGCCGTTGGGCACCAGCTCCAGAGACTGTGATCCACTCTCCTTTATTTTCAATGAAAGGTCACCTGTGCTTCTGCCATTGTTTCTTGGACAGGTATAAATGAGTCTCTGTGCTTGGGTGTTCAGTTTTATGTTCAGTATATTGTTTTATACTCATGTACCATTTATGAGGACCGGGCTAAGACTAAGATTGGGTTAGAGGCTCCACCTATGGGAGGAAGCCCACCTATGGACCCTAGCAGTCATAAGCCCAGAAAAAGGGGTCCCCGTCGGAGGCGCTTTAAGACCCGGACCTTCTGGGGAATGGGTTTCGCTAGCTGGCACAGAGCAGGAGCTGCAACTTCAGCCTCCCTTCCCCAAACATCAAACTCTGCCAGCTCAAAAATCACTGACCCTAGAACAGTGTTTCCCAACCACTGTGATGCGGCACAGTAGTGTGCCGTGAAGGACCTCCTGCTGTGCCGCGGGAAAAGTCTGGTGGCAGAGGTCTCTGACAATTCAAACAAGCAGTTGAAGAAAAACACGCCCTGGTAGAATATGTCACGGAAAGCCAAGAACCTGCTTTAATTGAAGTCAGTAATCGGAAACTTCTCAAAGCACAGTAAACTGCACTCCAAACCAGAGCTGACAGCTGGCACAACAAAGCATTACACGGGCAGTTCCTTGACAAAATCACTGACCCTAGAACAGTGTTTCCCAACCACTGTGATGCGGCACAGTAGTGTGCCGTGATGGACCTCCTGCTGTGCCGCGGAAAAGCTCTCTGCCCCTTCCTTCCCCTCTCCTCCTGCCAAACTCCTGCTGCTTGGGGGAAGAGGAGGAAAGGCCAGGCGGCGGCAAAGAAAAAGAAGAAGGGGCCGGGGCGCCGCCTCCTTCGGCCATTTCCCCAGCCAGCCTCCAATCCGCCATGACTCCCGCCCCTCGCTCGCTGAAGCCGCGTGGAGGAGCCCTGCCCACTGAAGCCCATCCACCGCTCATGCTCCTCCTCCTCCGCGCGGCTTCAGCGAGCGAGGGGCGGGAGTCATGGTGGAGAGCAGTGTCGGGGATGGGGGCCATGACTCCCGCCCCTCACTCGTACTGTCCCCTCAAGGCTGGAGAAGCTTCTGGGAGTGCCGAAGCCGGGGGAGGGGGAGGGGCATGGCCTTGGCCTGGCTCCTCCTCCTCCCCCAGCTTCGGCACTCCCAGCAGCTTCTCCAGCCTTGAGGGGGCAGTGCCAAGCCAGCATTGTGCTGTCTCTGCCACCGCTGGCTTGGCACTGCCCCTCAAGGCTGGAGAAGCTGCCGGGAGAGCTGAAGCCGGGGGAGGGACATGGCGCAGCCTGGCTCCTCCCCTCCCCCGGCTTCAGCACTCCCAGCAGGCCACCATCCCCAACCGTTCCTTACTGTGTTAGAGTGTCATTTTGTGTCATTTTGGTTGGTGGTGTGCCCCCGGATTTTTTTAATGTTAAAAGTGTGCTGCTACTCAAAAAAGGTTGGGAAACACTGCCCTAGAACAGTGTTTCCCAACCTTTTTTGAACTGCGGCACACTTTTTACATTTACCAAATCCTGGGGCACACCACCACCCAAAATGACACAACATGACACTCTAACACAGTAATACATATAGTTAATATGTTTTTAAATGTATTTATACACTCAGTGTGAAACCTGGGCCTGTTTCGATGAACTCAACATAGATATGCTGGCAGGAATGGCAGAAAGACACAAACTTCCCACACAGAACTCCCATAACCAAGAGAAAATGCTAAGAGTTTGGTGGGCATTGACCTTGAGTTTTGGAGTTGTAGTTCACCTATATCCAGAGAGCACTGTGGACTCAAACAATGTTGGATCAGGACCAAACTTGGCATGAATACTCAATATGCCCAAATATGAACGCAGATGGAGTTCATGGGAAATAGACCTTGACATTTGGGAGTTGTAGTTTCTGGGATTTATAGTTAACACACAGTCAAAGAGCATTCTGAACCCCAGCAATGATAGAACTGGGTCAAACTTCCCACAAAGAACCCCCAGGAAGCAAGAGGAGGTCTCTACTTGGGGAAAGGGAGGCGGGCCTTCCCAATGCATGGAGAGGGAGAGACCAAGTAGACAACAGGTGGGGAGGGGGGATGTTTGTAATTTTGTGCCTTTATCGAGGTAGGTTTCTTAGGGTTTTTATACTTGAACACACTAGACTCTCCCCCCCCCCCCCCCTTGGAGGTTCCAATTTCCCACGGCACACCTGATGATCGCTCACGGCACACTAGTGTGCCCCGGCACACTGGTTGGGAAACACTGCCCTAGAAGACCGGATAGGAAGGCATCTTCCACATTAAAAAGGAACAATTGTACCCCTTCACATGCTACAGGAGCCCGTGACAAAAAATCTTTGGGCTTACCCATACAGCTGAAAGTTTTCCAGGAAGAGTTGAGCTTCACACCAGCTCCTCAAGATCCGAAGGCCTCAAATAGGATTCAGAGGCCATGCAGCTTGATTAATATTAGAATAGTGGGCATAGGGTAGTCTTGAACCGTTATTTATTATATGTTGTGTATTTGTGGTGATTTTCCGTTAACTTTATTGTTCTGTTTGTAAACCGCTCCGAGCCTTCGGGGAGTGGCGGTATATAAGTTCGAATAATACATAAATAAACGTTATATTGCACTTGGAGTGCCTTGTGAGTCACCCCGAGTCCCTTTTGGGAGATGTGGTGGGATATAAATAAGGATTATTACTTTTATTATTTTCCCATGAAGGATAAAGTGTAGTTGAAAAAAGAGGACTGAAGGAATAAAGGTTTACTGAGCTTTCTGCCCTCCGTGTTCCCATGTCAGGATCAATCTTGGAGAGTCCCAAGTATTGGCTTTCAAGGTTCTGTCATTCAGCCATCATCCTGGTATGGGAGAGGCACCCAGGAAACCCCCTTTTCTATTTCTGAGGTGAAATATGGTACAAATACGTGACCACAAATTTTCATCCTCAAGGAGAGAAGGAGACGGAGTCTGGGTCTAGCTACCAGAGTTGCTGAGATTTAATCATTTTCTTCCTTCCTTTCAGACCTTCAATACTTCCAACATCACCAAGCAGTGCCCAGATGCCCGTTGCCTCTTTGCCTTCTATGGTGGCGAGACTGCCTACCACAAGTACCTCATCATCTTCCAGATCTACAATGTCTTCATGTTCTTCTGGCTGGCCAACTTCGTCATTGCCTTAGGCCAGGTCACACTGGCTGGAGCCTTTGCCTCCTACTATTGGGCCTTTAAGAAACCAGATGACATGCCTGCATTCCCCCTCTTTTCTTCCTTTGGCCGAGCACTCAGGTAAAAGGATCCAGGTGGGCTGGGGTGGAAAAAGCACTGTTGGCTCCTTGAAAGATGGGATGGGCTATGGGGGTTCAGATACATAAATACAAGAGGAGACTGAAAATTATACAATAATGCAGGGACATTACTGGATGATCTGTATTCTGGACTTGAGTGCAGCAGAATTCATTTGGGGGGGGGGGGGAATCACAGTTGTTCATGCTAATGCATTTTCTCTTTTACTCCTTCCTTCCATCCTTCTGCAATAGGTATCACACAGGCTCACTGGCCTTTGGGTCTCTGATTCTCGCTATCGTCCAGGTCATTCGGGTTATTCTGGAGTATTTGGATCATAGGCTAAAAGGTACTAAATGGGGCAAGATGTTGGAATGGGTAGAAAGTCTGCAGGAGCATGCAGAAGAAATCTAAGTTGGCCGTGTACCATTAGGCTTAGTTGGAATGAAGGAATGTTCCCAAGTTTGACTTGAAATCTTACACCTTCAAAATCTTGCCCAGGATTTCTTTTCCCCATTGGATGACTGGTCATGCTGTTTTCGGCCTCCTTCTGGACTCAATCTTGTGGAGGACTCTTGCGTCCTGAGTTACTTTGAAGGATGTGGCTGACCATAGAGCAGGGTTAGCATATGGGTTAAACGCTCAATAGTGAAAACACGAGCGGGCTGGTAAGCAAACCAGAAAAACAACGGTGAAACTACACAATACAATAATCCAGGTGTATCTCTAAGTGGTTGTGTATAATGGAATATAGAGGTCATACATACGGTTTGTAGATATCAAAATTATATTTTATACTTTCACAATCCTTAGCGTTCGAGAAAATCCGATATATATCCAATGGAGATAATGTTATTCGTATAGTTTTTCAGTCCCATAGAGAGTCCGCCAAAAGTCAGTGGATTTCAAACGGTATTCCAATGTCCGCTACTGAATATAGATAGCCAAAATCATGGGAGAGGTCCGCGGGATGGGTGTGAGGTTCTCGAACGGGAGGGGTATGATCATGAACACAAACACTGAAGCCTGGTGGAGGAGGGTAATGCTCCTGTAGGGAAATCCCCAGGATGCCGAAGGAGAAAGCGGAATCAGCGTCTCCTCGTAGTATAGGCAGATTCAACACAAGAGCTGACAGCAGGCGGATGCTCCGATATCGCGGCCACACAAAAAACGTTTCGGGATCCTTTCTCAAGGCTCATAAACATTACATAAGCGTCCAACAATCTATATAAAATAATTACAAGTACTGTAAATATATATACATATTACAGTTAAGTACACCATACCAATGCCCATAAATACATTCAATATAATACATACCAAGTATCGAGATGAGGCAATCATAACCCTACTCCCTATTGAGTAGGGTGACCCAAAGGTAATTTTTTAAGGGGAGAGTCAGTCTATTTATTGAAGAATGGAGCTGATACAGATTGGGTCATTGAGACCACGTAGCTACTCTGTGTCAAGGCGGATTATCCATTCATTTTCTAGTCTAATTAGAAGATTGGAAATGTCCTGTTCACTAAGCAGACTCAAAATGTTTTGTGGATAAAAACAATTATATAAGCCATTAAAAACTCTAGAGATACAGTATGCCTCTTGCACCAACCTGCTCTGGAGTAAAAACTTGTACAAAGTTGGGAAACGATTGTCTTGAAACCATGTAGTAGCATATCGACAAGAATAAGCATATTACGCCATTTGGTGAGGATATGTAATACACATGCAAGGAGGGGAGAGCGCCATCCCTACCTATCACCACATTCTTCGTGTGAAAGCTATAGCTCTGAAGAGGAGAGCCTATTGTACTTGTGGAGGCCTTCCTTGCAAGCCAAAATGAGGAAAAATCTGTGTTTTTGCTCATGGAGAGAACCTTTATGGCTCCAACAGGCTCTTCTTTTCAGGCAAATTGCTTTGTCAACACTAACGTGGGCAGGGCAATTGGCACACTTACCGTTTCATGCATCACGTTGATATGATTCCTGAATAGGGTTAAATGCTTCTATGGGCCAAGGAGTCAGAAACTGAAAGTGTCTCTGTAGGACCTCAAACCCTGCCCCTTCCTTCCTGGTGGAAGCTCCTTCCTTGGGAGCTTTTAAGCACAGGCTGGATGCCCATCTGTCAGGGGTACTTTTATTGTACTTTAACTGCATGGCAGGGAATTGGACTAAATGGCCCATGTGGTTTCTTCCAACTCTATGACTCTATGCTTGCATGCTTGCTTTATTTCCTTTTTGTGACAATGAGATCCATACACACAGAGATACTGAGCAAGCAAGTATTCTCTATGGCAGGGGTGCCCACACTTTTTCAGCATGCGAGCTACTTATAATAAAACCAAGTCAGAAAGATCTACCTACCTCCTCAAGGCTGGAGAGGGGAGGGGCAAGGGTGGGGCTTGGTGCGGCCTGGCTCCACCCCCCTTTGGCTTCGGCACTCCCAGCAGCTGCTCCAGCCTTGAGGAGAGCAGGGCTAAGCCAGCCTTGTGCTAGCTATGCCACCACTGGCTTGGCACTGCCATCCTCAAGCCTGGAAAAGCTGCTGGTAGAGCGGAAGCCAGAGGGGGTGGAGCCAGGCTGCGCCAAGCCCCTCCCTCTGGCTTTGGAGCTCCCAGCAGCTTCTCCATGCTTGAGGATGGCAATGCCAAGCCAGTGGTGGCATAGCTAGCACAAGGCTGGCTTGGCCCTGCTCTCCTCAAGGCTGGAGCAGCTGCTGGGAGTGCCGAAGCCGGGGAGAGGGCGGGGCTTGGTGCGGCCTGGCTCCACCCCCTCTGAGAAGCGCCCCATCCGGCTACAATCGACGTGCTTCGGTCCTGCGATTGACTGGTCGATCGCGATCGACTTCCTGTGCAGCCCTGCTCTATGGCTTTGAACATTATTGGGTCCACTCATGAGCTTTGGATCAAAATGATAACTTGCATACTTTTGTGCACTTTTTAATATTGAGGTCTAGGAATAAATCTAGGTATAAAAACTGTTTTCTCGAGTATTGAAATCCTGGTCCTATTCAGAATCGTGTATACATATGTGTGTGAGAGAGGGAGAGAAAACAACTATGCAGATGGGATTTTGCCCAATTTGATCAACAGAGAGGAAGACTAACATCCTCTCTTTTGTTGCTCTCCTTACTGTAGCTGCCGACAACAAGTTTGCCAAGTTTCTTTTGGTCTGTCTCAAGTGCTGCTTCTGGTGCCTGGAGAAGTTCATCAAGTTCTTGAATAGAAATGCATACATCATGGTGAGAAATGTTAATGTTTACAGATCACCTGGAAATCTTTGCAGATTTGTAGATGACCAGAGCAACATGGGAACAACTTCCAAAACAATGAGCTAGGTCAGAGATGGGGAACATTCAGCCTATGGGTCAAATGTGGCCTGTGACCAATTTGATCAACTACTGCAAAGATTCAAGATGAGTTTCCTCACTTTCATTAAGCCTTCAGCTTTCTTTTCATGGAAGGAGGGGCTGCTGGAAAATTTCCTTTAGATCCATCAGTCCTTTATTAGATCTTGAAAAGGCCTTGGCTGCCTAAAGCTCTCATCTGAAACACTAGTGCCAATAAATTTACTTGCAATGCTGATTTGCCATTATGTCTTGTGGCAGTGGGCCAATGCCGCAGCAGCTATCTCCTCCCTTTTCGTAGTGTTTCTACTCTGTCTTTTCCCCCCTTTTGTTGGACAGTGTAATGTGGGCTTTTTCAAAAGTTGTTTTTAAGATTGCACACATATTTATTTATTTATTATTATTATTATTTATTTCCAACATTTCTACCCCGCTCTTCTCAACCCCCGAGGGGGGACTCAGAGCGGCCTAACAGAAGGCACAATTCGATGCCAGCATAATAAAATACAATATAAAACCAAAAACGTATAGCATTAAAATACAATTAACATTAACACATCATACACATTATCTTAAGTTAAAACCAGTATTTCGTCCATAAGGAATTGAGCCAAGGGCCGTAGGCAGGATTTTTTGTTCGGGGCTGAGTTTGGTTCAAGAGGGGCTGAGACTTGGAAGAGGGTTTACCCTAAAACCTTTTGTATTGTTATTCCAATAACCCCATGAAGGTGGGATATAATGAGCATTTAGATCATGATATGAATAAACATAACAGTTTAAATAATGTTCCAGTAAGGCCTTCTCGCGGACCACCCTGAGAATTTCGGGGGCGGGGGCTGAAGCCCCCTTAGCTCCCCCCCCTGGCTACATGCCTGGCCATGTCCATCAACTTGCCATTACACATCCTGACCAAAGTGCTGCATTGTGCTAATGTGCAAACGCCTGGTCCCACAGCCAGGATTTCACTTTTTTCCTGAATGCCAGGAGGGATGAGGTTGATCATGTGTCACTTGGAAGCGCGTTCCACAGACTGGGAGCCACCACCAAGAAGGCCCTCTCTCTTGTCCCCACCAACCACGTTTGAGAAGTTGGTGGGAGTGAGAGAAGGGCCTCCCCGGATGATCTTAAATTATGAGGTGGGACATAGAGGTTGATGCGTTCGGACAAGTAAGTTGAGCCAGAACCGTATAGAGCTTTAAAGGTCAAAACCAGCACTTTGAATTGAGCTCGGAAATGGACAGGCAGCCAGTGGAGCTGACACAACAGTGGGGTGGTATGCTCCCTGTATGTAGCTCCCGTTAATAATCTGGCTGCCGCCCATTGGACTAATTGTAATTTCCGAACTGTCTTCAAAGGCAACCCCACGTAGAGTGCGTTGCAGTAATCTATTCAGGATGTGACCAGAGCGTGGACGACCGTAACCAGATCAGACTTCCCCTTTAGTGCTGTGGGACAATTAACGAGGAAACTAGAGCAGGGATGGAAGTCCATGGCGGTCTATGAGAGTGGCTGGGTGGAGGCAGCACCTGATTATGGGGCTTAATGATGTGAGGGCCGGGCCAGCTTAGCTGTACTCACATGGCAAAAAAGAGAACAATAAGGAGCTAAAGATGGGGGTGTGCTTGTCCCTCTGCATTCTTGAAACTGAAGTAAACACAACTCTAACACTAAGCAAATCAGTGTCTACTTGTGAATTATTTATTTGGCTCTGGGTCTCTTGATCCCATCAGATTTTGGAAACTAAGCAGGGCCCGTTCTGATTCTTGGATGAGAGAGCACTAGTGAACATCAGATGCTGTCGGCTATATTTCAGAGGAAGAAACTTCTGAGTAGTCCTTGCTTTAAAAAAAACCCTATGAAATTCATGGGGTTGCCATAAGTGTGCAGAAGCCTTGAAGGCACAAACACACACACAACTCTTTCTTGAAGGTGGACAAGAACATTGAACTCAAAAGCTATTCATATTATCTCAGAGTCTCATGAGGAACAATGCTGTTTTTCTCACATGATGCAGTAACGTTGGGATTTTCTTTGGTGATTTTCCCTAGATTGCCATTTATGGGACCAATTTCTGCACTTCAGCAAGAAATGCCTTTTTCCTGCTCATGAGGAATATAATCAGGTGAGGTACCTGGCAATCACTTGCTATTTTGTTGCTGCAGTATTGCTTAGGGGTCTTTAAATTGGGGATAGACAAGAGGTCAAGTACTCAGGGACATCTTGCCATTGCCTTCCTCACGGGCTGAAATAGTATGACCTGCCCAAGATCACCTTCGTTTATCTCACCATTATGGCACCCAAGTTACCACCAGCATTGAACAGTTGCTACCATCTCAGACACAGTGTGTCTGTAATTAAACACTAAATAACTCATAGATGTAATTGAGTCTCAGTGTAATTTAGTTCAATTCCTATTTCTGATTGACTGGTAGACCTATACATCAGCCTTTTAAAACCCCATTCAAATGTGCACCCAATCATTAGATCAGGGATGGGCAATTATTTTTTCCAAGGGGCCACACGAGAGCCAAAAAATATTATGGAGGGCCGCACCTAAAGACTGAACTACATTCTAATCTACATTATCTATTTTATTTATTTACTATATATTACACATCATTAATATTAACATATTAATATATCAAGAAATATTCATATTAGTATTAATATCATAATTATTATATTATAGTATATATAGACATAATATATTGAAATTATAATATAATATAACATATTATAATATAACATTATATTATATTATTATTATAAAATTATTATAAAATATAATATATTAAAATTATAATATAATATAACATTATATTATATTATTTGTTATATTATTATTATAAAATTATTATAAAATAATAATAAAAACCACAAAAATAAAATGAAATTCAAAAAGACAAGGTGCGAACCAAGGTGGAGGCTGACATCCTCAAGAGAGGAAGGATCCCAAGATGGAATGGCCCAATGGACCCAGCCCAGAGGATGACAAAGCGGACCCAGCCGCCGCAGCAGCAGAGCAGCAGACGATCGGAGGCTGCAGGCCTCCGCCCACTCTTGCCCCCAGCCATTCCATCAGAGGCAATCCCAATCGGCTGATCGCCCTGCCATGGAGTGCCTCCCATCCCGGCTTTGGAGTGCCTGCCATCCCGGAGGCAATCCGGGCCTGTTGTGGGAGCAGTCGGCGACCTGTGGCGATCAAGTCTTCCGGGTCGCCAGGGCGATCAGCTGCTGCAGGTCGCAGACTGCTCCCGCTGCTGGCCCGGATCGCCTCCCGGGATGGCAGGCACTCTAAAGCCGCTGCTCCTCTGATCGTTCTCCGGAGTGGCAGGCTGTCTGCCGGCGCAGGCCCCACAGCCCATGATGGGATGGCCACAGCGGCAGCCCTTCCTCTTGCAGAAATGGCCCTGCCCCCAACGCCCTTCTCCCCGAGCTGGTCAGAATTGGCTGGCGGGCCGCATCCGGCCAGTAGGCCGCAAGATGCCCAGGTCTGCATTAGATTTTGTCAACATTGCATGCTTCAACTCACTAGATCATTTGCCTTATTACATGCTACTCTACATACCTGATCCTGCTTTTGTGACTAAGCAGTGATGTGAACCCAAGTCTCTTGGAGTCCTAGTTAAACAGTCAAGCCATTATACCTCACTGGCTATTTAAAATAACCCAACACAATGTATGTGAATGAGGAAAGAACAAGAATGGGAATTGTGATGTACTACAGGAGTAAGCAGGGCACCCAAAATTTGTGGGGTTCTGACCAACCCAACAAGTGAGGAGTTCTGGACTAATATTGGTCCACAAACCATTGGCTGATGTCCATGGCAGGTTTCTGGATGTAGCATTTGGGCACAAATATGTCACCTGGCACACTTTTGCCAATTCACCACATCAGATAACTTAAAAAACCCCACCTTTCTAACAAAACCCTTTTTGCAGGCTTTGCTGGAACGTTGCTCAAATATTTAAAGAATTATTAGAAAATGACTTTTTTTTTCTCCTTTCAGAGTGGCTGTTCTGGACAAAGTCACCGATTTCCTGCTTTTCCTCGGCAAACTCTTGATTGTAGGAAGTGTTGGTACGTACCTTAGTGATATTTCAAGTCTCTTCTAAACATACTGCTGGACTCCCCCATGCGGATTCCTTGACATTTGCTAGCACTAACTTGTTTGTCCTTGTTTGGAATATTAAGTCAGTGGGAGATTCAAGTTGAATGGTTCTGGGTTGTGTTGTAGGGCCAGGGTTACTATCCACTGAGGCAGTCTGCCAAAGGGGTAAGTCAACCTTCCCCAGACTGACCTCCTCTCGATTAACTGGTCCACAGTTCCCTTAACCCCTGTGGCTATACTGGCCAGCAACAATGTAGCATACCTGAAGGATACCAGGATGGGGAAGCTGATCCTTCCTGACCTTTTTGCTCCTTCCTTGATTTTTCTCTCTGAGCAAATGGGGGCACAATGGCACAATATCATAGTCTGTCTTGTTTTTGTTTTTGTGAGGGTAGGTACATATTACAAGTGATGTGACTTCTGACTGGAATATATCAAACGGGTGGGCAACCTATGGCCCGCGAGCCAGATGTAGCCCGGCAGCCGATTCTGACCGGCCCGGGGAGAAGGGCGTCGGGGGTGGGGCCAAGAGGAAGGGGTGCTGCTGCTGCCATCCCATCCCAGACAGGCCGGAGAAGCGGCGGCTTTGGAGTGCCTGCCATCCCTGGAGGCGATCCAGGCCTGCAGCGGGAGCATTCAGCGACCTACGGTGGCTGATCGCCCTGGCAACCCAGAAGACTTGATCGTCTTCTGGGTCGCCAGGGCGATCAGCCACCTCAGATCGCTGACTGCTCCCCCTGCAGGCCCGGATTGCCTCCAGGGATGGCAGGCACTCCATAGCAGGGCGATCGGGTGGGTAACGACTGGGGCCGAGAGCGGGCGGAGGCCTTCAGCCTCCGATCGCCTGCTGCTCTTCTCTCCTCTGCTGCTGTGGCGGCGGCTGGGTCCACTTTGCCATCCTCTGGGTTGGGTCCATTGGGCCAGTCCATCTTGGTTCGCACCTTCTTGAATTTAATTTAATTTAATTTTAGTGGTTTTTATTATAATTTTATAATTTTATAATAATAATATAATTAATAATATAATATAATGCTATATTATATTATAATTTCAATATATTATAATGTCTATATATATATACTATAATATAATAATTATGATATTAATACTAATAATATATGAATATTTCTTGATATATTAATATGTTAATATTAATTATGTGTAATATATAGTAAATATATTAAATAAATAATGTAGATGAGAATGTAGTTCCGCCTTTAGGTGCGGCCCTCCATAATATTTTTTGGCACTCGTGTGGCCCCTTGGAAAAAATAATTGCCCACCCCTGATATAGAATCATAAAGCTGGAAGAGATAATTATTTGGGGGGTGGGAGCGTCTGTGGTGTTAATGATGTCAATCATTTTGCCTGATAACAAGCTGGAATGAAATTATTTGTCTTGCTTCTCCAGGGATACTTGCCTTCTTCTTTTTTACCCATAAGATAAAAGTGATTCAAGATACAGCACCACCTCTCAACTATTACTGGGTCCCCATTATGGTTGGTATCTAGGGGTTGCAGTTAAGGTTTGAAGAGATTCGTATCATCTCCAGATTTAGCTATATTGCTTAGCAGCTACTTTCCTGTTTTATAGTATGTATTTTCTTATCACAGATATATTTCTCGCTAGTAGCTCTGTTGCTTGTTCAGCAAGGAGAGTTTGGGAAAGCTCCCCTTTTAGATGCTCCAGTTCTCAGGATCTCTAGTCAGCATGGTCTTGCAATCTGGGGGATTCTGGGAGTAGACACAATTCAAAGGATAGCTTTTTGAAGCATTGGAAGGAAGGGAAACAGAAGGTGAGAGCCTATGTTACAATACAATATAAAACTTTTATTTTGGTCCATGACCAGCACAAAGTGGGGCACAAGCGCCATGGGAAGGGGAAACACGGTTCACTGGCGAAGCAATTATTAATCTATTAACCACCAAGAATATTCATATAGGACAGGGGTGCCCACACTTTTTCAGCATGTGAGCTACTTATAATAAAACCAAGTCAGAAAGATCTACCGAGAGAGGAGCAGGGCGGAGCAGGGGGAGGGGGCGTGGCTTCGTACGGCCTGGCTCCGCCCCCCTCTGGCTTTAGCTCTACCACAGCTTCGCCAGGCTAGAGGAGGGTAGTGCCAAGCCAGTGGTGGCATAGCTAGCCACCACTGGCTTGGCACTACCCTCCTCAAGGCTGAAGAAGCTGTGGTAGAGCTGTGGCTGGGGGAGGGGGCTCCGCCCACCCCCTCTGGCTTTAGCGCTACTACAGCTTCTCCAGGCTAGAGGAGGGTAGTGCCAAGCCAGTGGTGGCATAGCTAGTCACTACTGACTTGGCACTACCCTCCTCAAGTCTGAAGAAGCTGTGGTAGCGCTGAAGCCGGCGAGGGGCGGGGCTTTGCGCGGCCTGACTCGCCCCTCCCCTCTGGCTTTAGGTCTACTACAGCTTTTCCAGGCTAGAGGGGGGTAGTGCCAAACCAGTGGTGGCATAACTAGCCACTACTGGCTTGGCACTACCCTCCTCAAGCCTGGAGAAGCTGTGGTAGCACTGAAGCCGGGGAGGGGGCGGGGCTTGGCGCGGCATGGCTCCGCCCCCTCTAGAAGTGCCCCATCCTGCTGGGATCGACCTCCTTCGGTCCTGGGATCGACCAGTTGATCACGATCAACTTCCTGGGCAGCCCTGATATAGGACTCTTAAGATATTCATATTGGCCCTTACCTCCACAGACTTCACGCTAATGTGCATTGCATGTTTCACTGTTTAACTGGCAGAATAACCATGTGAAATGAGTTAGAAATCATCTCCTGGCATATATGAATTTTGTATTCAAATCTTAATTTACTAGAAGAGGACGCAGTTTCATTGCCAGGTCTTGCTAGCTGTGATACAGCTGTAATTGAGACAAATCTCTCTTTCATTTTCTTGCAGACTGTAATTGTGGGCTCCTATCTTATTGCCCATGGATTCTTCAGTGTGTATGCCATGTGTGTGGACACCCTCTTCCTTTGCTTTTGTAAGTATTTAGCTGTGGTGAGTGGCAAGGGTGAACTAAACAAATATCTCCAAATGGCCAGTCTGCAAAGGAATCAAAACACCTCAGCTATGCAGCCATGTGCTATCCAGAGTCACCCATGTTGTTTATTAGTTGTGCAAGAAATATTCCCAGGCCACTCTAGTGTTGACCAAGACGTTTTAATACAAGACCCTGACCTATATCCTAACCCAGAGGTGGGCAACTTACGGCCCGCGGGCCGAATGCAGCCCGGCAGCCAATTCAGGGTGAAGGGTGTCAGGGGCAGGGCCAAGAGGAAGGGGTGCCGCTGCCGCCATCCCATTGTGGGCTCTGTGGGGCCTGCGTCAGTAGACAGGCCGGAGGAGTGGCGGCTTTGGAGTGCCTGCCATCCCTGGAGGCGATCCGGGCCTGCAGCGGGAGCATTTGGCAACCTACGTAAGCTGATCGCCCTGGTGACCCGGAAGACTTGATCATCTTCCAGGTCGCCAAGGCGACCCGCCGCCTCCGATCGCCGACTGCTCCCCCTGCAGGCCCGCATTGCCTCCAGGGATGGCAGGCACTCCTTAGCAGGGTGATCAGCTGGGGAACGGCTGGGGGTGAGAGCGGGCGGAGGCCTGCAGCCTCCGATCGCCTTCTGCTCTGCTCTGCTCTCCTCTGCTGCGGTGGCAGCTGGGTCAGCTTTACCATCCTCTGGGCTGGGTCCATTGGGCCATTCCATCTTGGTTCGTGCCTTGTCTTCTTGAATTTAATTCTATTTTATTTTAGTGGTTTTTATTATTATTTTATAATAATTTTATTATAATATAATAAATAATATAATATAATGTTATATTATAATTTCAATATATTATGTCTATATATATGGTATAATATAATAATTATGATATTAATACAAATAATATATGAATATTTCTTGATATATTAATATGTTAATATTAATGATGTGTAATATATAGTAAATAAATAAATAAATAATGTAGATTAGAATGTAGTGGTTCAGCCTTTAGGTGTGGCCCTCCATAATATTTTGTAGCTCTCGTGTGGCCCCTTGGAAAAAATAATTGCCCACCCCTGTCCTAACCTCAACCCCCTCCCCTAATTACTTATCTTTTCCGGCTGGCATTTGAATCCTGTTGATTGGTGGATTGGAAACTCTTTTCGTTTTTAAATGTAACGCACTGTTTATGCATATTGTAAACCGCTCCGAGCCTTCGGGGAGTGGCGATATACAAGTTTGATTAATTAAGAAATAAATAAAATAATAAAAGGAGCTGAGACTCTCTTATCTCTCCTCAAAAATCTGGGATAATAGAAACCTCTGAAGATAAACTAGCACTAGGAGCCCCATGCTTTGACAAAAACAGGGCCAAACATTTCTAGTGTTTCCCAAAGCATGCTGTTGTTCCATTTCATTAGGCAGCTGTGTTTACATGTTGCAGCCATGGATTGGAAACATTGCTGTTTTTGGACTACAGCTTCTCAGACTCTCCCAGCCAGCAAAGCTATTGGTCTTGCAAGCTAGGAAAATCTGGGGATGGTTATGACCTTTAAAGCCCTATACAGCTCAGGTCCAGGCTGTTTGGCTGATCACATCTCCCAGTATGAACCTGCCTAGGGCCTAAGATCTTCAGGAGAGGCCTTTCTTTCGGTCCCACCTCCACTGCAAGCAAAATTTATGGGAACGAGAGAGCAGGCCTTCCTTTTCGGTGGCTACCTCTCAACTCTGGAACTCCCTTCTTCCCAGGGAAACCAGAACGTTCTCCTCCTTGCTTTTCTTCCAGCAGCAGGCTACAGCCTTTCTGTTCAGGAAGGCTTTTTAAAAAGGAGGTTTTTAGGATCAAGTAAAGGGTGCTGTAATTTTAGCTATGCATAGGTTCTTCATTGGGTTTATGGGTTTTTTTCACTGTTCATTTTTAATACTGTTCATGTTTAATTCCATTTTAGCATTTGCATATTTTAGACTTCAATTGTATTGTATTGTTTTCGTGTGAGCTGTTTTGAGTCTCTTTTATTAGAGAGAAAAAGTGGGATAATAATCACAATAATTTGTCCAACAAATTACTTGAACTCTGAATGCATCATAGTCCAAAGAAAGTGATGTGGTATCCACAAGCTTTGTGGCAACCACATCATAGATTGCTATTATAGGGACTTTTGGACTGGGTGAACAGATTCATTAGCGCCTCCCTTTTTCATAATAGTTTGGGCAAGGGAACTCCAGCAGGTGTAGCTCGGGCATAGCAGACCCCAAAGGAACCACCAGCTCATCCCTTCATCACTTGTGCCCTTACCTTTCTCCTCAATGCCTCCTTTACTCTTTGGAAGATTTGCGTATTTTATTGGTAGAGTCATGAGCTGAAAGTTGGTTAGTCAGGGATGGCAAAGGTGTATTAGAAGCACCTCTATTGTATTTTTGAAGGTATTTTCTGTTGTAATATTTGGAAGTAACATAGAATGCTGAATCCCTGCTTAGTCACCATAAGTTGTAGTTGACTTTAAGGCACATAACAATAAGAAAGGAGAAAATCCGGCCGTTTGGCACTGTCCCGGCTCTCCCTCTATTTTGGGTCCCGCGCTGCTAATCACAGCGCCCCTTAGCACGACAGTCGCTGTCGCAATACTTCATCCTGCCTTTTGGCTTTTGGCTTCACTTACGGCGATTGCCTGAGCAGCTCCCCCCCCCCCCCGCTCGGAACCCAGCTCCAGACTCCGCCTGAGTTCCTCGCCGCGGCTTTTTTCCTTTTCGCCCGGCCGCACGGCAGACCCCTCCTTGGATTCTCGCCTCTCTGGGACTGCCTCCAGTATTCCTTGGAGGTTTGCTAATTGTATCACCAACATATGCTTTATTTTGTATTGTAATACTATACTAGTGAATGTTGTTTATATGAGAGACGAGGGAGCGCTCCCGCCTTCACTGTATGTACTTTGTTAATGTCCTTATGCATTTAGCTCAATGCCACATGTATTAATACAGTGATTATTATTGTCACACCTTGCGGGTTCACTAATTCTTTGGGGCATAGACTTCTGCGTGCTTGCTCATTCTGTCTGAGACACCCCTTGTTTTTCAGACTCCTTATACATACACTTGGTTCTGCAATTCTGGCTCGGAAAAGAAATCCATGTTGAGACCTGACTAATTTCTAAATTAAGTTTGTTAACTGATTGATTCATTTTTTCATGGTAAAGGTGGCCAGCATGCACCTTCAGCAATTAAAGTTTTTAATGCTAAGATTTTGTCTCAAATGTTATATGGAGCACAACTGTGTGCATTTAAAAGTGTTAAGGCTTTTGAAACCATCCAGACAAAATCCTTAGCCTCCCAAGCTGTGTGCCTAATGTAATTTTACTTCTAGAGACAGGTCAGATCTCTGTTGAGTCTCGGATCTGGATCTATAACTAAATCTTTGGTTAAAACTAATGTTTTTGCCTAAAGGTTTGGCCCCATTGACCCTCGGTGATCCATTCCAATCAAGGTGGGAAAAGATAGTTCATGAGAAAATCCTAAACCTTGGATTTTCAGTTAATACCATTCTGACCATGGACTAAACAAAAGTCAAAGAAAACATACGACAACGTATCTGGGACACAGAGCTGCAAAACTACCTAAACGCAGCCTCTACTCCAGTGTTTCCCAACCTTTTTTGAGCCGTGGCACACTTTTAACATTAAAAAAATCCGGGGGCACACCACCAACCAAAATGACACTGTAACACAGTAAAGAATGGCTGGGGGATGGTGACCTGCTGGGAGTGCCAAAGCCGGGAGGGGGAGGAGCCAGGCCACACCATGCCCGCCCCTCCCCGGCTTCAGTTCTCCCATAACCGCCAGCCTTGAGGGGCAGTGCCAAGCCAGCATTGTGCTGGCTCTGCCACTGCTGGCTTGGCACTGCCCCCCTCAAGGCTGGCGGCTGTGGGAGCGCTGAAGCCGGAAGGGGCGGAGCAAGGCCGCACCATGCCCTGCCCCTCCCCCGGCTTCAGTTCTCCCACAGCTTCGCCAGCTTTGAGAGGGCAGTGCCAAGCCAGCATTGTGCTGGCTCTGCCACCGCTGGCTTGGCACTGCCCCTCAAGGCTGGCAAAGCTGTGGGAGTGCTAAATCCGGGGGAAGGGGCAGAGCCAGGCTGCATCATGCCCCCGCCTCCCCCCCCCCGGCTTCAGTTCTCCCACAGAGGAGGAGCATGAGCGGTGGACGGGCTTCAGTAGGCAGGGCTCCTCCTCCACGCGGCTTCAAGAAGCAAAAGGCGAGAGTCATGGTGGGAGTCATGGCGGATTGGAGGCTGGTTGGGGAAACAGCCAAAGGAGGCAGCGCCCTGGTCCCTTCTTTTTCTTCGCCGCCGCCTGGCCCTTCCTCCTCCTCTCCCAAGCAGCAGGAGTTTGGCAGGAGGAGGGGGGAAGGAAGGGGGGCAGAGAGCTTTTCTCATGGCACACCTGATGATCGCTCATGGCACACTAGTGTGCCATGGCACACTGGTTGAGAAACACTGCTCTACTCTTCCAATCTTCAAAGATAATGGAAGGGCGCTGCTTCCTGCAGAGTACTTAGGCAACCTAACCATCCCTAAACATAGGAAGATGTTCTCTTTGGCTAAATTCAATGTACTCCCTTCTGCTGTACTGGAAGGAAGATACAACAAAGTACCATACAATGAACGCCTATGTGCCTGTGAGGCAGAGGCAGTGGAAACTGTGGAGCACGTTTTGTTGTATTTCTCTTTTTACCGTGACCTTCGTAAACATTTTATAAACCCAATTTTAGAAAGTCTACCAGGGAGATCTGTAAGGTTTTATATAGATTATCTCTTGTCTGACCAACACCCCCAAGGTCACTGTTAGGGTTGCCAGCTTCTGTGCAGCAGCAATAGCTTGTTGGCGCGAGATGGTGTCACAGTCTTAGAAAGTTTTAATATTTATTTCATTTTTACCATTGTCATTTTAGCATTTACATGTTTAATACCATTTTTAACTTTTGGATTGATTATGTCAGTTGTGAAACCCACCACTGAATGTTTCTTGGATATACTTTCATTTCAATCAGTTAGGTCAGGGATCCTCAAACTTTTTAAACAGAGGGACAGTTCATGGTCCCTCAGAATGTTGGGGGCCCGGACTTTAGTTTGAAAAGTCCTTTGCACATTGCACTTATCTTTTTTGTAGTGCAAAAAAAAAAACATGAAAGAAGAATACAATATTTAAAACTAAGAATAATTTTAACCAACACGAACTTAGTAGTATTTCAGTGGGAAATGTGGGCCTGCGAAGGAATAATATTTGCTCATACACAAACCTAATGTTAGTTCACAGTAGGAAACCTCACAAAATGATTAAGGTTTGAACAAACTCGCAGAATCCAGATTTACATTGCTTAATACAGTGTTTCCCAACCTTTTTTGAGCCGCGGCACACTTTTAACATTAAAAAAATCCGGGGGCACACCACCAACCAAAATGACACTCTAACACAGTAAAGAACGGCTGGGGATGGTGACCTGCTGGGAGCAGCTGCTGGGAGTGCCGAAGCTGGGGGTGGAGCCAGGCCACGCCATGCCCCGCCCCCTCCACGTGGCTTCAGTTCTCCCACAGCTTTGCCCGCCGGGAGGGGCAGTGCCACGCCAGCGGTGGCAGAGCCAGCCCAATGCTGGCTTGGCACTGCCCCTCAAGGCTGGCGGCTGTGGGAGCACTGAAGCCGGGGGAGGGGCGGAGCCAGGCCATGCCATGCCCTGCCCCCTCCCCCCAGCTTCAGTTCTCCCACAGAGGAGAAGCATGAGCGATGGACGGGCTTCAGTAGGCGGGGCTCCTCCTCCTCCATGCAGCTGAGAGTCAGTCATGGCAGATTGGGGGCTGGGGAGAAGGAGGCAGTGCCCGGCCCCTTCTTCTTTTTTCTTCACGGCCCTTCCTCCTCCTCTCCCAAGCAGCACCTGGGACGATCACACCTGACGATCACTCACGGCACACTAGTGTGCCACGGCACACTGGTTGAGAAACACTGGCTTAATATATGTCAAGTTAATGCAGATTGTTGTTGTGCGCCTTCAAGTCGTTTCACACTAAGTCTAAAATTTCTGTCGAGGGCCAGGTAAATGAGCTTGGAGGGTCACATCCAGCCCACAGACCTTAGTTTAGGGATCTCTGAGGTGGTATTTGAGGCAGCTGTCCAGGTGTTAACCAGTTCCTTTCCTGGGTGGGATTTCTATTCCTACCTGTCGGCCATATTCAGGCCTAGTCCTTTCTTAGTTTTTCCCCCCTCATCTTCTCTTTCCTAGGAACTCTCAGTGTGGCTGAGGTATCCTGCCCTTATGCATTTACCTTACTATTGTGTTTCTGGATATATCCACCCAAGGGTACCGTAGAACTGCCGCTTCAGGCTGTCTACCACACAACGCCAAAATTGACCCTTTTTAGCTTTTTTACTCCAGATGATATTAGTTGTAGTCAGAATGGTATGGCCAGAGACAGGCAGTGAACAATATGAAGGCAGACTTTGTGTCAGCCTAAAAATGCTCTTCAACACCTCTTTTAAGGGTCACAGGGGATATTTTACCATCACCATGATCTCTGGTCTGTTTTAGGCCCAGGAGAAAACTGTTAAAACAAGGAAACAGACAGGAAGTATAACATTTTGCCACAGATGCCCAAAATTTGGCCAAATTACTGTAGGAAGGGTGCATTTTGAGTTTGAAAACAAAAGTGCAAACAATTAAAAGAATCAGGCACAGCATTGTATGGCAATGGAGGGATATGGCCCTCCTTACAATTGAGTCATAATGCTGGCACTTCAATAGGAGTGAATATTGGTTTACTACCAGGCATTCAAAGGACAAGTCATCAACCAATTAGCTATTTATTTTGCTTCCTTTGCAGTAAGGCATGGATCAAGCATCCTGAAGAGTTTGGGATGGGCTGAGATGTGCAGGGGTACTTAGTGCAGATGAAAGAGTAATGTCATATTGGCCATCCATATCTTAAAAGAGGGGTGCCCACACTTTTTCAGCATGCGAGCTACTTTTATAACAACCAAGTCGCAAAGATCTACCGTGTTTCCCCGATAGTAAGACACCCCCGAGTGTAAGACGTATCGGGGGTGTCAGAGGGGTCGGTTAATATAAGCCGTACCCAAGTAAGCCGTACCCCTGGCCGCCGCGTCATTCGGTCCCGCCGCCGCCCTCCCTGCGGCCTCCTCTTCGGGAACGGAAGAGAGGCGGCTGAGGAGAGCCGTCTGCCGCCTCTCTTCCGTTCCCGAAGAGGAGGCTGCAGGAAACCACGCGATCGCTCTCCCTGCAGCCCCTCTTTGGGAACGGAAGAGAGGCGGCAGAGGGCTCTTCAGCCGCCTCTCTTCCGTTCCCGAAGAGGGGGCTGCAGGGAGAACGATCGCGCGTTTCCTGCAGCCTCCTCTTCAGGGAACGGAAGAGAGGCGGCAGAGAGCTCTTCAGCCGCCCCTCTTCCATTCCCGAAAAGGGGCTGCAAGGAGAACGATCGCGCAGTTTCCTGCACCCTCCTCTTCGGGGAACGGAAGAGAGGCGGCAGAGGGCTTCTCAGCCGCCCCTCTGCCGTTTCCCCCGAAGAGGGGCTGCAAGGAGAACGATCGTCGGTTTCCCTGCAGCCTCCTCTTCGGGAACGGAAGAGAGGCGGCAGAGGGCTCTCCTCAGCCGCCTCTCTTCCGATCCGAGAAGAAGCGGCCGCAGGAGAGGCGGCAGCGGAGGAGGAGGCGGGACCGAGTGACGCGGGCTGGGGGTATGGCTTACCGTCGCCCAATGTAAGCCGTACCCCGAAAGTAAGGCGTAGTGGGACTTTTCGGGGGGGAAAGAAAGTAAGACGCTGTCTTACTTTCGAGGAAATACGGTAGCTGGTGCACTCCCGACGCCTGCACGCTCCCAATGCCACCTTCCGCCCGCGCGGGGCTTCTTCTGACAATGAGACTTTAGTGGGCGGGCCCTGGCGCTCGTCTCTTGACACAGTATGGTGACGTGGCTGCCCATTGGTTGCTCCTGGGGGAGGCAATAGCAAGGCGAAGGCACGCACAGGGATAGGATGCGAGGCTGCGGGAGGGAGGGAGTGTGTGTGTGTGTGTGAGTGAGAGAGAAGACCTCGCCGTAGGAGGATGGTCCCCACGGTGGAGCTGCAGCTGATGAGCGTGCCCTCAACGCCAGTGAGTGAAGCCTGGATGGGACCCCGCCTTGCGCTCCGCCCTGTCTCTCTCACCTCGGCCCTCAGTGGCACTGGAGCCCCGTCCAGGCTTCACTCACCGGCGTCGAGGGCACACTCATCAGCTGCAGCCCCACCGCGGGGACCATCCTCCTCTGGCGAGGTTTTCTCTCTCATTCACACACACACCCTCCCGCAGCCTCGGATCCTATCCCTGCGCGCAGCTTCGCCTTGCTCCCACCTCCCCTAGGAGCAACCAATGGGTGGTCCCGTCACCACACCATGGCAAGAGATGAGTGCCAGGGCCCACCCACTAAAGCCTCATTGGTGGAAAAAGCCCCGCGGGGGCAGAAGGTCGCGGCAGGCGCGTGCACTCGCGGGCTACGCTCGCGCAGGGCAGGAGTGCCCCATCCGGCTAGGATCTACCTCATATGGGCTTGGGATCGACTGGTCGATCGCGAGCTACCTAATGAGCACCCCTGCCTTAAAAGCTTGAGTCTTCCTTGGTTAGAAGGCTGGGCTGTAGATGTCTCAGCCCTGCTGTAGAATGACACTGAGAACTAATTCCTCTTAAGATTTTTACAGCCATTAACATTTTCATTCTTCTCCATACCTTCATCATCACCTAGCAACTCCTTTGCTTCTGCTTTAGTAGCTAAAATGCTCTATAAATCACAAAAGCAGGTGACTATCTGATCTGCCTTGTTCTTTTCTTGGTGGAGGAATCTAATTGCAACTAACTTCGAATTTCCCATTTTCTCTCTCCCTCTCTTTCTCCTCTTGCTTTTTGCCCCTTTGCCCTTGTCTTTGTTCATTATTTTTTGCTTTGCTTCTTTTGTCCTTCCTTCTATGGCTGCTTTCTCTATCTTTCCTCATGGGATCCCCAAAGGCGAAGATCTGGAAAGGAATGATGGATCTCCTGAGCGGCCTTATTACATGTCCCCTGCACTGAGCGAGATCCTGCTGAAGGGGAGCCTAGAATCTTCCAAAAGTGCCGAGAGCCAAGAATAGGGGCAAGACAAGGGCACCAAGAGGGAACGGTGCAAACACGCTACACCTCTGTGCAGTGACTCCTCCTCTCTGGCTGCCTTGATTCCTGGTGCAAACCTTCTGATTTTAACGTTCTGGGAAAGTGTGAGGGTCGCTTGTAGTGGGAGATTGTGGTGGTATGTAACCTGCCTCTGCCCAGCTAAGATTCAACTACCAAAAGATTAGAGCTGGAACTGGAGACTCAAATGTATGTAATGTTGATCAGTGCTCTCCTTCTCCACTGTGGCAGGACTCAGGGTTGTCTTTAGCAAGGTTGGCTCTGTAAGCATAGCTACACACTCAAGATAAAGATTATTGGTACAAGAGAGTGCTGTAAACACACATCAGGTATTTTCTGCATTTTTGGTCCTCTTTGATTAGGCAGAGCCGGAGAAGAGCCATTCTGTTTGGGAATTTCAAACATGGCTGCTGGGTGGTTCCAGAAGGAGGCAGGAAATTCAGAGATATTGATGGGCGCGCTTTCTTTCTTTGTGAGTGGCTATGGAAGATTAATTTCATTCTGATTAAGTAGGAAACTTCCAAGTTGCACAGGATCCTTCTTCAGAAAAAAATAAGTGGAAAAGAAATTGCTCGTCTTTGCAGGCCCGGATCATTTATTTTATTTATTTATTTATTTATTTGTTCCATCTTGTATTCCGCCCCTCCCTGCAGGCTCGGCCACACTAGGCCATGGCCTATTAACGTAGCCATGGGGGGCGGCAAATCCGGACCCCCACATTTTTAAAAAATGGCGATCTTTGGGCACTTCTACACACTCCCAGAGCCTCCAGTGCACTGTGCGCCCACGCAGGTGCGTCGGCTCCCCCCACCCTCCAACTCAGGCAGGACACGTGGCGCCCAAGCCGGCCTGGCGGAGGGGACGCTTTGGGGAAGGAGGAGGAGCAGAAGGAAGGAAGGATTCCTTCCTTCATTCTGCTCTTCCTCCTTACCCAAAGCCTCCCCACTCTGCCAGGCCGGCTTGGGTGCCATGTGGCCTGCCTGAGTCGGAGGGTGGGGGAAGCCAAGCCTCCAATGCACCCGCCCCGCGCACGTGCGTCGGCTCCTCCCACCCTCCTGCCTGAGTCCCCGCCCCAGGGGGGCGAGGTTTCCAGAGTGTGGCCTAGGGCGCCACAAACAGTTAATCCGGGCCTGCGTCTTTGTTCTGAAACTTTAAAAACGTCATAAGCCTCTTTCTATATAGAGTTGAGGATATGTTCAACCAAAGCCTATTGCTCCCAGTACCTAGAAACATATGGAATGTGCATATCTTCATTTCTTACTCTGACACGTAGCAGTGTTCTGTGCAACGTGAAAGCCTGCTGTCCTTTTAATGAACTGTTTTGAAGCTCTAGCATGCCACTGAAAGTATTGCTGCTTGCAGAATTCTCTGATCCAAATACTGTTGTATTTGCTTCTTTTGAACTTTTATAAAGCTTGTTTTGGTGTAAAAAGGATGTATTATTTTTCTCTAACATGTAATCCTTTTAGAATATTCTTTTACTGGTATCTATTAATTTTGCATGTTTTTATAGGTGTGTCAGAGAAATGCGTACTTTAACTGTATCATTTCTCCCTTCAAAAAAGGTAAAACAGATTATGTCCAGGTTGGGAACACACTTTTCATCCTCATTATTGGCCTCAGGTGGACAGCACCATTCAGCTAGTTTTGTGGTCCCTGGCAGCCCTATTTATTACTGCTGTAGAAGTATGTTTCCAACACTTTACAGCAGGGGTGCCCACACTTTTTCAGCATGCGAGCTACTTATAATAAAACCAAGTCAGAAAGATCTACCGAGAGAGAAGCAGGGCGGAGCAGGGGAGGGGGTGGGGCTTGGCACAGCTTGGCTCCGCCCCTCTGGCTTTAGCTCTACCACAGCTTCTCCAGGCTTGAGGAGGGTAGTGCCAAGCCAGTGGTGGCATAGATAGCCACTACTGGCTTGGCACTACCCTCCCAAGGCTGAAGAAGCTGTGGTAGTGCTGAAGCCAGGGGTGGGGCTTGGCCCGGCCTGGCTCCGCCCCCCCCCCTCGGGCTTTAGCGCTACCACAGCTTCTCCCGGCGAGTGGCGGGTTTTGCCACGCTAGTGGTGGCTTAGATAGCCACTACGGGCTTGGCACTACTCTCCTCAAGCCTGGAGAAGCTGTGGTAGCGCTGAAGGAGGGGGTGGGGCTTGGCGCAGCCTGGCTCTGCCCCCTCCCCCTCTGGCTTTACCGCTACCACAGCTTCTCCAGGCTAGAGGAGGATAATGCCAAGCCAGTGGTGGCATAGATAACTACTACTGGCTTGGCACTACCCTCCTCAAGCCTGGAGAAGCTGTGGTAGCGCTGAAGCCAGGGAGGGGCGGGGCTTGGCATGTCATGGCTCCGCCCCTTCTGAGAAGCGCCCCATCCAGCTGGGATCGACCTCCTTCGGTCCCGGGATCGACCAGTCGATTGCGATCGACTTCCTGGGCAGACCTGCTTTACAGTATTGAAGGAGGGATCCTTTTCCTCCTCCCCTTATGGAAGAGAAAGAAGTGCTTCCTCTGTCTTGCTAATCTGCGGGGCTCTGTGATGTGGAGGGCAGTGCCAAATTGAGCAGCAGCAGTTGCAGGAATTGTCACTTAGGCGGCTGAGTTTTAGCATCAGTTGTCAAATTCAAACTGCAATGGTTAACTTCCATTGGGTGGTTGGGTGGCAGGTTCTGGGACAGTTCACAATACTGTGAGGTTGCCTATGCCTGTGTGAGGAATGTTAAGGTCAAGGTGGTGTGATGGAGGCCTCAATGGTAAACAAAGGGAAGTGCTGCTTAACAGCGAAACCAAAACAAACCAAGAGACATGTGTCTATAATCTCATATAAATCAGAAAGAACAATTGCAAAAATATTTCTGTATTATGTATCAGGACACGTGAGTTGTGTCACAACAGCCTGGTAGGCTGTATGGATCATATAAACACACTGAAAGACATATGATGTCAATTTACAAATAACCACAATTTCCTCAAAATACATGTATCAATAGCCAGTCCATTGCACACTTAATTCCATTAAGTGCATTGGAAGTCCCAAAAATCCATGCGCCACAGTTCAGAAGCGTCTCCAATGACGCAGAGTCTCGCGGGAGTTGCTGACGACCGCACTTCCTGGATCACCGAACGGGATTTCCACATCTCGCGGGACTACAAGGGCTCTGGTGGCCCTCCTACATATCGCGAGACTATAGTATTCCATCTCTATTACATGTATCTGGAAAAGCTCGGAGCCTGAATGAACTATCGCGAGACCTATACACACAGGTCTCTGGGTAATGTAGTCTTTATCGACCATTTATGATTTGAAGTGTTTTGATTCGTTTACTGTACATTGATACTGTGTGAACTTCTTCCACACTATTTACCTGTATTATTTGCATCGCTAATTGCTCTACATTGTGTTGGGAGGGCCTGAAGTCTATTATATAGCGCTAGCAGCACATGTTATTTACTATGTTCTGTACACACAGCCGGTACTATATGTAACCACTCGATTGAGCTTTATACTATCTAGGTACATTATTATTCATTACCTTGCTTACCTTTCATATTTTGCCTTAGGGTTTGTCCTACTACAATGTGCTTTAGCATACACCCTTGCTTGTGTTTGTTTTGCACCTAGGAGCTTGTTGTTTGTTTAGGAGTTGCTTTGGCCACAGCCATCCCCTCACTTTACATGAACAGTGGTTTGCTGAGAATTTGATATATATTTGGATGGAATCTTGAATATTTGAACATTGGATGACAGCCTATAATTTGCCACATGCTTTTGATTACAACTACAACCTTGATAGAGGTCAGCCATGACCGAAACGGGAGGATCCTAATACATCTTTGTGATCCCGTCGGCTGGAAGATATATGCACATTAGCATATTTATTTACCTGTGCATGAGGCTTGTTTATTCTTGGTAACAACGAAGAGATACTAACCAGCCATTGAGGCTATATACGGAGTACAGTTTGCCCTCAAGGATTGCCGCGATCATCCTCTTTCTGGACACGTGGTTTGCCCAAGCCATGCGAGAGCGCCCGCTACTCCCGCGAGACTCTGTGCATCATTGGAGATGCTTCTGGACTGTGGCGCATGGATTTTTGGGACTTCGATGCACCTAATGGAATTAAGCGTGCAATGGACTGGCTATTGATACATGTATTTTGAGGAAATTGTGGTTATTTGTAAATTGACATCGTATGTCTTTCAGTGTGTTTATATGATCCATACAGCCTACCAGGCTGTTGTGACACAACTCACGTGTCCTGATACATAATACAGAAATATTTTTGCAACTGTTCTTTCTGATTTATATGAGATTATAGGCGCATGTCTCTTGGTTTGTGATGGAGGCCTCAGTCAGAAGTGGGGAGAACTATACAGTGCAATATATTGGCTGGTTTTGTTGAAAATGGTTAATACCCTCTGCGCCTTGCTCCAAGTGATGTCAAAACATCCAAGTCCCGTCTTAACAAAGTCAGTGCCTTATTCAGTGCTAAGAAATGCTAAGCTTCATGTTTCCCAGGTATTAAAAAGAACACTATTTAAATTTTATGACTTGAAAACAATACTTTGAGCACCTGCTTGTGAATATGTTAAGTCATTTTGCCAGGTGGGAATGACAAGTTCTGAGTAAATTCATTGGTGGGAAGATGCAACAGCTTGTTATTTAAAAAGACAAATTGTTACAAGCAGTCTTAAGTAAAAAAAAAAAATACTGCCTTCTTGTCTCAATTATTCCTGATAGTTACTTTTGGTACAAATGTCATCCAAAGAGCAACACAGGAACTGATTGACAGAGTTGCGAAGTTGAATATAAATAAATCCATGTGGACAAAACAGTAATCGCGATTTCCATGTCCTTGTGAGTTGCAAAGTTACTTTATCAGAATGAAGACTAGAAAATCCAAGGATTTCATTTCAAATACTGTTTCATATTCTATGTACAGTTCCTCTTTATGAACACAGTGGCCCTGCCAAGCCTTGTCTGCTTAGCCTTGATGCTTTAAAAAAATAGAAGCTGAAAGCGCTTTGGGAAAGGTTTGCGTACACATTTTTTATTAAACACAAACCAAACAAAAACAACAACATTTTAACAATAAAAAACGGCTGAGGATTAATAATAAGAGACCACAAACTACCTTAATCTATACTATGTCAAAAACAAACAAATAAAGAATACCAAAGAAAACAAATGGGGGTAAATAAGGCTTGGTTTCCAACCCTTCACTGAATGTGCTATTTTCCTCTAATACTAATGAAATGGGTTTTTGATGCAATGTAACACGCAAAATCTCTTTAATAGAGTTGCAAGTGTAGAATAGTGACATCCTGAGCCAGGGGTTCCCACACTTTATCAGCATGCGAGCTACTTATAATAAAACCAAGTCAGAAAAATCTACCTACCTCCTCAAGGCTGGAGATGGGAGGGGGCGGGGCTTGGAGCGGCCTGGCTCTGCCCTCCTCTGGCTTCAGCTCTACCAGCAGCTTCTCCAGGCTTGAGGATGGCAGTGCCAAGCCAGCCTTGTGCTAGCTATGCCACCACTGGCTTGGCATTGCCATCCTCAAGCCTGGAGAAGCTGCTGGGAGTGCCGAAGGCGCCAGGGAGGGGGCAGGGGCTTGGCGGGCCTGGCTCCGCCCCTCTGAGAAGCCCCCATCCGGCTGGGATCGACCTCCTTCGGTCCTGGGATCAACTGGTCGATCACGATCGACTTCCTGGGCAGCCCTGTCCTGAGCATTGCACCTCTTTGAGTTCTCAGAAAATCCAGGGTCATCCTTTACCTTGAAGGCTCTCTCATTTGGTTTTGAGCTGGCTGGGTATCTTTTGAAAGATTTGAAGTTGTTACTTTTGGGTGGGAAAGTTTTCATAAGTTTGAGCAGATAGAGCTCGTCTTATGTCAGGAGATATGTCTGTTCCTTGTGTTGCAAAGGGCCTTATGCCCAGAGGGCTCTTTCTGCTGTCCCTCTTATTTATTTATTAATTAATTAATTATTTACAGTATTTATATTCCGCCCTTCTTACCCCGCAGGAGACTCAGGGCAGATTACAATGTTACACATACATGGCAAACATTCAATGCCATAGACACACAACACATATAGACAGACAGTCAGAAGCTATTTAACATTCCAACTTCTGGCCACCAGGGGAGCTGTCGTTTCACCGTCCATCTGCGACATTGATGAAGTAATTTCTGCATTCCCCGCATGCTTTTGCTGGAGATTTTTTTATGGCCTCTTAAATTTTGTTAAATTAGCCTCCCCACACATAGGTGGTACCTAAATTTCCTACTTGACAGATGCAACTGTCTTTCGGGTTGCAAAGGTCGACAGCAAGCTACACAATTGGCCGGAAGCTCACTCCGACCCGGGCTGGCTTCGAACTTATGACCTTTCGGTCAGTAGTGATCTTTAATGCAGCTGCGCCACAGTCCAGATTTTTTTCCTCCAGATTCTCCTCTTCCAGCCTAAAACCTTTTGCAGGGCAGTGGGCAGCAATAACTGCAGAGACTCTCCTTGATTTTAAAAATGGGAAAGGGAGGAGTATGGCTAGAAATAAGTCAGAAATATACCTATCAAAGTGACCACAGTTTTTTTCAGCCATACACATCTCTGATGATCTCAGAGATGTGTATGGTGCTTTTGGACATATGATTAAGAAAATGCAAAGAACAAATGCCTATTACGGAAGAATTAAAATTATGGTTGCCAAAGACAAACAAAACGTATAACTATAACCCCATCTTTTCAATCATTTAATTTAAGAGAGGTCCAACTGCTTCTCTTTTTCCGCATATAAACAGTTATTTTCACTGTCATCACTGTTAAAATATGGAACAGTTTTCTTAGGCCCTCTAATGTGCTGGACTGGCAATTATGTTTTTCCCATTGTGCCGTAGACCAGTATTATATTTGAGCCTCTTGGCCACAATTGTTTCTTTATTTCTATAAACTTGTGACGGTCCAGCACTGGTCCAGCCTCTACCAATTTGAGCAGCACTGATACAAAAGACTTGGGGGGGGGGGTGACAACACCACGCCTCTCTAATGTGATGCCCTTTTATTTCCCTGAGTTTCTGCCTTCTTCAGACAAGAATGGGAGAGAGCTTTGGCTTCTGAATGTTTTGGAACTATGGCCATAGACTCCTACCGCTACCAGGCCCGGATTAACACTTTTTTGCGCCCTAGGCCACAGTTTGGAATTACGCCCCCTTTAAGCCAACCTCCCGCCCACCTCCAAGGTCCCCATTCCCACCGGCTAGAAAGCTCCGCTGTGCTCTGAAGGTCTCCTCGGGAGTCGGAAGGCTTTGGGAGAGCGCAGCGGGTGCAAACTCGCTCCAAAGGCGCGCGAGAGAGAGAGAGAGAGAGAGAGAGAGAGAGAGAGAGAGAGAGCGAGAAAGTGCATGAGAGAGCGCGAGAGAGCAAGAGACGGAGGGGATGGAGCAGAGACTTTGCCGGGAGAAAGAGCGATGAGGGGCAGGGGAAAGGGGGGCGCAAACAGTTGGGGTTTTTTGGTCCGTGATCTGCGCCCCCCCCCCTCGGCTTGTGCCCCTAGGCCATGGCCTCGTTGGCCTCATGGGTAATCCGGGCATGACTGCTACTCACATTGGGTCTACAGTGGTTCTCAACCTGTGGGTCCCCAGGTGTGTTGGCTTACAACTCCCAGAAATCCCAGCCAGTTTCCCAGCTGTTAGAATTTCTGGGAGTTGAAGGCCAATACATCGGGGACCCACAGGTTGAGAGCCACTCCCCAAAATGAGAAGGCCAGATGTTTACACACCTGTCTAGGACATCAGTGAGCAACTTGTAGCCCTCCACTTGTACCCATCTCAAGATGGGTAGTGCTGATCAGGGCTGATTAGAGAATGAATCCAATATTTGGAGGTCGAAGGTTGCCTAGTCCTGCTCTTGCCACCTTTCCCTTGGCCAAAGCTGCTAAATCAGGATGGAGAACCTGTAACTCTCCATGTGTTGTCAGACCCCGGGATTACAGGCCTATCTAGCCAGTGTTGAAACAAAACTTTGTGACTCTGAACTCTCTCTCTCTCTCTCTCTCTCTCTCTCTCTCTCTCTCTCTCTCTCTCGGGGGGAGAGCACTGCAGGAAGGCGGAGGAGGAGGGAATGGCGCCCCCCCCCTTGCCATCACCCCCTGTACAGTCCAGTAACGCCAGAGGGTCACAGATTGACCACCCCTCCCCAAATTGAAGTCACTTTCTGACCGTAGAAGATATGGCAGTGTTCAGAATGTATAGAGATATGCTGAATTGTGTATTAAAATAAATCAAATAATTGGTGTTTTTTTCAAAAAAATGGGACAATCAGGTTGTACCTGGAGAACTTGAAATATAGGCAGGAAAGAGATAAAAGTCACTTATTTTTAAAGAAAAAAATTGCCCTACATATCATTTGATGGGTATGGAATGATTAGACCCAGTGGCCTGAAAGGACTTGGCCCATCTCAGAGAAAGAGTTAATGGGACTGCTCCCTGTAAGATTGTTCATGCCTGCCATTTGTACACTTCCTTCTGGAATGAGTGAATTGCCAATTATGAATCCTTCTGTCTGATGTTTGGGTCTGCAAATGGGATATACTTGTGTGACTGGGACTGATTCACACTGTGGCATTATAGTGCTGTGATTCTACTTTAACTACCATGGTTCCACTCTTTTGAATCCTGAGTTTGGCAGCCGTGGAAGAGGTCTTCAGACTTCTCAGGAATATGCTGCCTCAGAGTGTGGTGGAGTTTCTTTCCCTGAAGGCTTTTAAGCAGAGGCTGGATGGCTTATCTGTCGAGGGTGCTTTGATGGTGTTTTCCTTCATGGGGGTTGGGCTGGATGGCCATTGTGATCTCTTCCAACTCTTTGAATCTGTTTGTGGGCTCCTTTATTGCATCACCAAACTATGAAGGCAACATTCCATGGGATGGTGCTGTTGGAGTTAAAATGGAATCATTGTGCTGAAATTGTGCCATGCCCTGGCCAGTGGAATAGGGAGTCCACCCTGGGGTTGAATTTAAACTTTAAAAGAGATACTCAATGCTCTAAACCAGGGGTGTCCACACTTTTTCAGCATGCGAGCTACTTATAATAAAACCAAGTCAGAAAGATCTACCTACCTCCTCAAGGCTGGAGAGGGGCGAGGGTGGGGCTTGGCGTGGCCTGGCTCTGCCCCCCTCTGGCTTCAGCTCTACCAGCAGCTTCTCCAGGCTTGAGGATGGCAGTGCCAAGCCAGAAAGATCTACCGAGAGAGAAGCAGGGCGGAGCAGGGGGAGGGAGGGGGGGCTTGGTGCGGCCTGGCTCCGCCCCCTCCCACCTCTGGCTTTAGCGCTACCACAGCTTCTCCAGGCTAGAGGAGGGTAGTGCCAAGCCAGTGGTGGCATAGATAGCCAGCCACTACTGGCTTGGCACTACCCTCCTCAAGGGTGAAGAAGCTGTGGTAGCGCTGAAGCTGGGGGAGGGAGTGGGGCTTGGCGCGGCCTGGCTCCGCCCCCTCCCCCCTCTGGTTTTAGTGCTACCACAGCTTCTCCAGGCTAGAGGAGGGTAATGGCTCGGCACTACCCTCCTCAAGGCTGAAGAAGCTGTGGTAGCGCTGAAGCCGGGGAGGAGGCGGGGCTTGGTGTGGCCTGGCTCCACCCTCTCCCCTCTCTAGCTTTAGCGCTACCACAGCTTCTCCAGGCTAGAGGAGGGTAATGCCAAGCCAGTGGTGGCATAAATAGCCACTACTGGCTTGGCACTACCTACCTCCTCAAGGCTGAAGAAGCTGTGGTGGCATAAATAGCCACTACTGGCTACCCTCCTCAAGGCTGAAGAAGCAGGCTGAAGCCAGGGGGGGTTGGTGCGGCCTGGCTCTGCCCCGTCCCCCTCTGGCTTTAGCGCTATCACAGCTTCTACAGGCTAGAGGAGGGTAATGACAAGCTAGTGGTGGCATAAACAGCCACTACTGGCTTGGCACTACCCTCCTCATGGCTGAAGAAGCTGTGGGTAGCGCCCCTGGCTTTAGCCAGGGGCTAGGGAGGGTAATGACAAGCTAGTGGTGGCATAAACAGCCACTACCTGGCTCCCTCCTCAAGTGAAGAAGCCCCTCTGGCTTTAGCGCTATCACAGCTTCTACCGGCTAGAGGAGGGTAATGACACGCTAGTGGTGGCATAAACAGCCACTACTGGCTTGGCACTACCCTCCTCAAGCACTACCCTCCTCAGGGGGAGGCTGAAGAAGCTGTGGTTTAGCGCTGCTTCTAAGGCCAGGGTGGTGGAACAGCCACTACTGGCTTGGCAGCTGGCTCTGCCCCGGCCTGGCCCCCGTCCCCCCTGGCTTTAGCGCTATCACAGCTTCTACAGGCTAGAGGAGGGTAATGACAAGCTTGGTGGCACAGCCACTACTGGCCACTACCTCCAAGGCTGAAGAAGCTGTGGTAGCGCTGAAGCCGAGGAGGGGGTGGAAATTGGTGCGGCTTGGCTCCGCCCCCTCCCCCTTTGGCTTTAGCGCTACCACAGCTTCTCCAGGCTAGAGGAGGGTAATGGCTTGGCACTACCCTCCTCAAGGCTGAAGAAGCTGTGGTAGTGCTGAAGCCGGGGGAGGGGGCGGGGCTTGGTGCGGCATGGCTCCGCCCCCTCTGAGAAGTGCCCCATCCGGCTGGGATCGACTTCCTTCGGTCCTGGGATCGACCAGTCGATCGGCATCGACTTCCTGGACAGCCCTGATATAGGACTCTTAGGATATTCATATTGGCCCTTACCTCCACAGACTTCACGCTTATGTGCATTGCATGTTTCACTGTTTAACTGGCAGAACAACCTTGTGAAATAATGATTGACTTCCTGGGCAGCCCTGCTCTAAACCTATTTACAGTGTGGCTAGTTCCTTTTTAAATCTCAATTTGTATCTGATACACATTCCTTGCAACTCTGTCAGGGACGACACCAAGGCCACAGTCAACGTTGCATTTAGTGGGCAGGTTTGACTCAACTTCTATGGGTATCAGGCTTCTGTCGCATGTTTGGGATATCTGTCACTTTTTAGTTCTAAGACATACATTTCAACAAACTCTTTTGCTGGGATTTGTATCTTTTTACAGTGGAAGACCTGGAACGTAATGATGGTTCTACTGAAAAGCCTTACTTCATGTCATCTAATCTGAGAAAGCTCTTGAAGAAAACTAACAAACAGCAAACGGATACATAAGTGGCCTCCTTTGTCTATGCTTCAGTGGGCAGCACACAGAAGACGTAGAGCTAAACAAGCCATAATTTTATCAAGCCTTTTTTTTTATACAGCAGTATCTGTGGGGTTCATTTGTTCTGCTGAGCAAGAGTAGATTGCTCAGATTTGGCAAATCATGTTGACACCCTTCCCTTGAGTGAGAAATTAGTGATTTGTGCTTCAGTAGCCGCATACGTTTCAGCACAGATCTGTCTGTTACTGATCCGAACAGAGTTCATTTGAGTTCATTATCGATTTACATGATTGAGGGTGCTGGGATTTTTTTCCCCATTTTCAAACCGCAGAGCAGTTTAGTGAGAAACACTCCACAGATGATTCTAGCATACTGAACTGATTTAGTTACTAACTACATGGTCCAAAAAACCCTTTGTTTTTGTAACGGCTTTTAATTCATTGTATAGCCTTCACTGCTTAAGATGAATTCCTTAAAGGTACAGGCTACCAGGTAAGGACTTAAGCGTGATCAATTGGATTGGTTGAGAATTTTTAAATTTTATTTTCTGGTCTGCAACCCCAGGGCAGTTTGTTTGTTAAAATAAAAACATCAAACTTACTAGCACTAATAAGATTTTTATTTAAAATTATTTGACACAAAATTTAAAAAATGTGGGGAGTTTTGGTAGAAAGTCAAAATTGTTCTTCTGGATTTAGCATTCAAAGGAAGAAAGATTTATCCTTTTTTATTTAAAAAATCCTCACTTGAAAAAAAAACCAGTGAATTGAATAAAAGGGTTAGTATAGTAGCATCAAGTATAAAATAAATTATATAAAAATAATAATAAATAGTAAGGAAGACAGTAGCAGAAACAAGATGAGAAGTTGTGAATCACATAACTTTTATGTCAGTGAGTTAGAGGTAACTTTCTATAAAGAAAATGATAAACAGTGTTTTCAAATCTGACAAATTGGTTTTAACTTTTATTCTTTCTTATGCTCCTCTCATATCCATCTTTGTAACTTTCAAAAATATTTTATAAGTGAAACATTAAACATTTTGTTTTGTATATATGATTTAGTATCTTTTTAATATATATTGAGATTCAATATAGGTTGCTGGTGTCATATTTGTTAAAAAAACAACAACTCCCCTTCTTTTCCTGCTAAATCAGTTAGATCTATGAAGTTGTTACTTTGAAACCTGTGCAAAACTTTAAATACTGGGCATTTTCTTTTTAAAATAATTTCACAGAACTGTACTCCACATCTATCTAACTATACATATAATAAAAGAGAATGTATGTATGTATGTATGTGGAGGTGTTTGTGGATATGTGCCTGCTTTCTGATTGGTTGCCACTGTGGGATTATTTGCATAAGGCCTCTGATTGGCCAGCACCACCAACATTCCGACACTCTAAAGTGGCAGAGGGGGGTAAGGAAAAGGCCTGAGGCAGTCAGGCATGGTGGGAGTTTAAGGCCAAAACGCTTTGCAGCTCCCAACAATGACAGAACAAGACCAAACTTGGCAAACAGAACCCCCAAGACCCACTCTACATTCTGGTGCAGTTTGAGGGAGGATGTAACATGGATGACGGGACTTGCAGTACTTTAACTCAATTCCTTAGAGCATTGTGGCCCACACCAATGATGGATCAGGACCAAACTTGGCACACAGAGGCCCAATGGACCACTTTACAACCTGGTATTGTTTAGGGCAGGATGGGCAACAAATGATGGGATTTGCAGTACCTTCACCTGATTCACTTCCCATTGAAAACTAGCCCCTACAAATGACAGACCAGGCCCAAACTTGCCACACAGAGTACTCATGGCACACTCTACATCAGTGGTTCTCAACCTTTCTAATGCCGTGACCCCTAAATCCAGTTCCTTATGTTGTGGTGACCCCCCAACCATAAATTTATTTTCGTTGCTACTTATTTTATTACTAATTATTTAATTATTTAATATTAAATGCAATTATTTATCAAGTGTGCTGCTATGGCTGAGTTCTCTGGCTGAATCAGTCTGCAGTGCCTTTCATGTTCCTTGATTCATGTTTTGGGAAATGCTGCTTTTGGCGATCCCTGTGTAGACTTGTGTACATACAGCTGCATGATATACGGTAGACTCCTGCAGAGGTCCTGCATGTCCTCTCACCTCTACAGGAGTCCACCGTATACCATGCAGCTGTGGACAAATCTACATAGGGACCGCCAAACGCAGCACCCAAACATGAATCAAGGAACATGAAAGGCACAACAGACTAATTCAACCAGAGAAGTCAGCCATAGCAGAGAACCTGATTAACCAACTTGGACATAGCATATTATTTGAGAATACAGAAATGCTCGACCACTCTAACAACCACCATGTCAGACAACACAGAGAAGCCACATGAAGTACATGGAAATTTTGAACAGAAAGGAGGAAAGCATGAACATGAACAAAATGGGCCACCAGTATTAAAACTGTAAAATCAGGACAGTAAAAAACCACTCTGAAAACAGGGGAATTCCAGACATGAAACAATCAAGGCCAGCTAACATCTCCCCCAGGCAGGAATCTGCCAGGCCTTGAAGCTGCAAAGCTTTGCAATGCTAATCAAGGTGATTAATTCCAACATTAACACTTGCTTCCAACAGACAAGAGTTTTTTCCCACCCTGGACACCATTCCACAGAAATATAAACCTCCCTTGCCTAGTTTCCAACAGATCCCAAAAATCTCTGAGGATGCCGGCCATAGGTGCAGTCAGGAGAGAATGCTTCTGGAACATGGCCAGACAGCCTGGAAAACTCACAGCAACCCAGTAATATAAATATCTGATATATATGGTGTATTTCCATTGTTACAAACTGAATATAATTAAAGCATAGTGATTAATCACAAAAACTATGCTTAGGTCCTCCAGGTGTCTGGACTTCAACTCCCATAATTCCTAGCAGTTAGGAGTTGTGGGAGTTGAAATCCAAAACACCTGGAGGGCCCAAGTTTGCCCAGGCCTGGGCTAAGGTCACATGGAGAGGCACCCCTTCCTCTTTCAACTCTGAGGGAACTCCCTCATTTCTTCCTCCCAAAAACAAAAGCACAAAACGGAGGAAGAGGAAAAAGAGGAGGAGGGGGCAGCCAAAGCAGCTGGGTGCTGCTCTACTCCACGAATCATGCCACTGGGAGCACGGAGCCAGCAGCAGCCTCCCTCCCCCCCAACGCACGGGTGGATGGCTGCCTGCAGAGTAGGCACCGGGGCTGCCCCGGGGCTGCAACCTGGGTTTAGGAAGCCTGGGGAAGGGAGGGGAGGCAACGGGTGGAAAGATGGAAGCAAGGAAGGAAAAAAGGAAGGAAGGAAGCAAGGGGGGGGGGGGGAAAGGGAAGGAATTGAATGGGGGGAAATACTGCGCCCTGGGGGAAAACAAAAGGGGCAGTTTTCGTGGGGGGCTAAGGAAGGGAGGGCAATGTTCCAAAGAAAACTTTGCCCAAACCCTGCAGCCCCCTGGCCTTAAAAACAAAACAAACCCACCTGGGAAGCAGAATGGGACTCAACCGAGGCGCAACTCTTAAACCATACACAAACACCGTCAGGGGAAAATGCTACTGAATGAAACATGGCCATACAGCCTGAAAAACTCACAGCAACCCAGCCAGGCCTCTGCCCCGAGGGTTTCAGGGAAAGGAGGACGTCAACAGGCATTGAGAAAGACCAGGCACAGTGCATCAGCACCCCCCCTCTCTCTCCTGGGAGACCCGCCCTTGTTGCATGCGGCTCCAGTCCCCGCGGCCTGCCTCACCCCCCCCACACACACACACTGACTTTTCGCGCCGGTTTTTTTGTGTGCTTTGCCTGCCCCGCAGCCTGCAGGGAAGGCAGGGAGGAGGGCTCCTTCGCTCCCTCCCTCCCTCGGCACCTAAAGGCCACCTAGCCTGACCTCCTTCCACTCATGCAAGCCGCAATATCGATCTGCCGGCTTGGCTTCTTCCTTTGTCGCCTTCGCCTCCCACACGCCCTTGCCGGCCGGTGGGAGGCGCGAGGGGAGGCGACGCACAAGGCCTTGCCTGAAGGAGCCCTGCTGAGTTCGGCAGGAGCGAGGAGGGCCTTTGCTTCGAAGCTTCTCCTCCTCCTGACTTCCTGCAGCCCTGTGGGAACAGGAGGTGGAGGAGCTGACCTGGACTGCCCGGCACAGGGGCTGGCAGCCATTGTGAGGAGGCAAAAGGGTCGGGGGCAACTGAGGCACCTTCGCGACCCCCGGAAAATGGCCCTGCGACCCCCCTGGGGGTCGCGACCCCCAGGTTGAGAACCACTGCTCTACATCCTGCTGCAGTTCTAAGGGGGATGGACCATGGATGGTGGGACTTGCAGTACCTTCAGTAATTTTATGAAACCACTGCAACTCCCAATAATGATGGATCACGGCCAAACTTGGCAGACAGAGCCTCCATGACCCACTCTACTGTACATCCTAGTGCTGTTTGGAGGAGGGTGGACCATGGACAATGGGACTCGGAGTGCCTTCACTAACCCTGACACCACTGCGAACCACATAAATAACTGCTAAAGACCAACTAATACCTTTCTGAAATTACCCGGGCACTGCCAGATCCCCAAGCTAGTACCTAATAAAGAAATGAGTGAAGACACACATGGCTGTCTTTCTTTTATGGCTCCAAATAAGGAGATAAATACAGTCATCCCACTTTGTAAATATGTAATCTGCTGCCATTTCCCCCAATTAAAGAATGGTGCCCCCAGTAGACTTAAAATAAACTTCAATTGTTAAAATGGCTGAAATTGCTGTATTAGACTAGAATTTATCTTAGATAGAGATTATTATGGCTTGAATGCAGACAAATGAAAGTAGACAGATGAATTACAACAATCCAGAAATACATTTGTGTTATATGTTAATATTGTTGATTGTTATGATTAATAATAATAATACTATATTTATATTCTGCACTTCTCACCCCAAAGGGGACTCAGTGCGGATTACAGAACACATACAGCAGACAATCCCTGCCGAAATTAGACGTACAATAACATATAACAGGAAGATGCCCCAATGATTTTTGCTTTTAGACACACTACAGGCCTCCCTATTTTTGCCTTTTTCTGCTTTATTCCAGCATATACTGTAATTTAAATATAATATAGTTGATATAAATACTTTGATTATCACTGAACTAAGTATGTATCACTTTGGAGTCTTCAGATGTAAACAGTTTATAAAGATTTGAAGCTAAAAAATTTCAAAACTTAATTTTTTGAATCAGGATTGATTTTAAAATTAGTGCTATTCTCTTTTGCCACATAATAACTTTTGGACATTTGTTACCTCAGGAGCTCAGGATCATTAACAAAATTTGATGTATTAGAATTACTCCAAGGCCCTTCATGGCTATCAAAAGCTGGACAGTTAACTCCCATTATATACAATAGTGTGGCAAAATGGCACATTTAAAAGGTATAAATTGGGTTGTTTTTTTAAAAAACCAAACACGCATTTGTGGTTAATATTGCCAAGCTGTGGATGGTTTAATCTGTGGATGCAGAATCTCTGGATATGGACGGCCGGCTGTATTATATGGACTATTAGAGATTTGCTGAAGACCACTTATAATGGCCCCTCATTAATGTGTTGTGGAGCTGCATGTAAGCTACTGTTGGCATAAATAAAGTATAGAACATTTTGTGTTATTTCCTATTTGTCATTTAGCAGGAACCAAATTATCCAATTTTTCTTATGCAAACTTTGTCCATAATTTGGGCTATTCTAAGAATCATTTTTTTTTTACTTTGGGGTATTTCAGTTGTAACTATAGGTATGAAAGTTCAGTGCCTAGATGTTATAAAACATTTTCATACAGAGAAGGTGTCTGTACAGGTTGCCATCCTCACCTTACATGGGGGTTTCTTCTAAATTCCTTCCATTAACCTTTCTTTAAAAAATCTGGACAGAAGAAACTAATTTTTAACCATGGAGCCAATGCAGTGTGGTTTGAGTGCTTGGACTAAATTCTGGAGACTGGGTTTGGAACCACTGCTCACCATGGAAACTACCTAATGTAAATTGCACTCTCTGGGAGAGGCAAAGGCAAAAGCTCTCCTAATTGATCTTGCCAAGAGAACCCTGTAATAGAATTGTGGTAAATCAGAAATTACTTTTAAGGCACACAGCAACACACACAAATGGTAGAATGAATGCAGAGCGGAAAGAAATCAAGATCCCAGTGCAACTATGTCCCTGCTTGTTGCAAATAAATTTGAATTGTAGCAGACTTAATTTTATGCACTCTGCTGTCTTCAACAAGGATCGTGGGATCGTAATATTGGAAGAAAGCATCAAGGCCACAATTTTCTAGTCTACAGCTGTTTCTTTAAATGTTTGAAGTATGAACTTTAAGAAATACTTTTTTTGTGTATTGCCTTCAGGGGCGGTCCTACCGGTAGGCAAAGGACGCCGCTGCGTGGGGCGCCATCTGGGTAAAGGGCGCATTCCCATCCATCCACCCATCCATCTATTTAACCTATCTAATTATCTGTGTTCGTGAACCGTTTTGCAGTGTTTCCCAGCAGCGGCAGCAGCAGAGGGAGAATCCATTCCGGGATTTCCAAGCACCCCGGCTGCTTGCGAGGAGCAGCAGCTCCTGGGGATCTCTCGCCGGGCTCGGAGGGGCGCCTCTATAGAGCCCCCACGGTGCCGCCGCCGCCACCACCACTACCACCACCTGGATGCTTGGATGCCGGAGGGCCAGGGCCTGCACACAGGAGCTTCTGGGCATGCGTTTTGGGGGCACCAAAATAATGTTCGCTTACCATTTAAAATTACCTTAGACCGCCCCTGTTGCCTTTTTGATGATAAGCCTGCAGGCATTTTATTGGTTTCTACATAAGCTAGTTTTTGTTGGCTCCTAATATGCTAACCATTAAATAGGTAAATGAATACATATGAAGCCCATCTGCAAGACCCTTAGCAAGTCAATCCACAACCAAAATTGCAATCTTACATACACTTACCAGAACATAAGTCCCAATGAACTTACTAGGCATTTAAAACCTATATCATTATTAAACAGTAAAACAAAAATACATTCTGAAACATAGTATTGCATCAAAATTTCAGTATTTCTTTTGAATAAACATTTGCATTTAATCCTATATAAGCCACACAACATTAAAATCAATGTATTAGCGCCTTGTTTGATCTGGAACGGGGAAAGACAAATTCTTGCACCCGTGTTTGACAGAAGTGTTCTAAAAATTCCCAAATAAAACTGGGAATCTTACAAGTCTTCTTGTTCCTGTTACTAGTAACTAGCTGACGCTGGCGCGAGTAGCTGTGTGTGCTCCGACCTCAAACAAGTCTTCTTGTTTATATTGCAACACATTTAAGACTGCTGTGACTGTACACTGTCCAGTCACCTGTGGATTTATGACAACCCCATGGATTTCATTGGATTTTAAAAAACGATATTGCTTGCCCTCAAGGCAATTTTATTTCTTTCTCACCTCAGTACCTAGAATTGCCCCAACTGCATTTTTAAATATTGTATTTAATTTATCTAATGAGGTGAAGTGTAATTAACAACACACCTGTTGTTTCTGCAGTTTGGTAATTCCATTAATTGAGAGGAACCTCAATTTGTTTATTGTGGTTTAGCTGCTTTGAAATAAGATCAGATAGAATCAACTGTCGGATGCCTTCACTTGTTTCCAACTTACGGCTACCACAATGGTGGGTTTTTCTTCACAAATTTGTTCACAGGAAGTTTGCCTGTATCTCCCTCTGAGGCTGAAAGAGTTCTCATGACGGAGCAGAGATTACAGCCATAGGGTGCATCTACACTAGCAGTTCAAGTAGGGTCAAACTGCATTCTTTCTACAGTCTGAACCAGAGGTCTCCAAACAAAGGCCCACAACCTGGATGCGGTCAAGGCCATTTAACCAGGCCTCACCCTAAACTTTAGATGTAGGGTTGCCCTTGATTGAAGGTGCACAACAATCCTAATTAACATGACTCTCCCATCAGCTAAAATCAGTCTCACAATTATTTATTTATTTGCTATGCTTCTATACCGCCTCTCTCAGCCCGAAGGTGATTTGAGGCGGTGAACAAGTGACAGCAAGTGCCCACATACAACTCATCATAAGATAAAAACAGTCATATAAAAACCATATAAATTAACAGTTAAAACTACAAAATACAAATCTCAGCTCCACAATCTTAAAATAGGTTTCCGTTTCGTCGTCATACTAATCCTTTGATCTCGATTAAATTATGCTTGCTCGAATAGCCAAGTCTTGACTTTCTTACGAAATGTCAGGAGGGAGGGGGCCAATCTGATGTCACTAGGAAGGGAGTTCCAAAGCCGAGGAGCCACCACTGAGAAGGCCCTGTCTCTCCCCGCCAGACGGGCAAAGCAGGCGGGACCGAGAGCAGGGCCTCTCCGGATGATCTTAAGCATCTTGATGGTTCATAGGGAGAGATGCGTCGGAGAAGTAAGTTGGACCAGAACTGTTTAGAGCTTTAAAGGCCAAAACCAGCACTTTGAATTGTGCCCGGTAGCAGACTGGTAGCCAGTGGAGCTGGCACAACAGGGGAGTTGTGCGCTCCCTGAGTGCCACTCCTGTTATCAACCTGGCTGCTGTCCGTTGGACCAATTGAAGCTTCCGAGCAGTCTTCAAAGGCAGCCCCACGTAGAGAGCGTTGCAGTAATCTATACGGGATGTAACCAGAGCATGGACTACCGTGGCCAAGTCAATTTCAATTCCCATTGAAATACTGGTAAGGTTATATTGGTTAAAATTGTTCTTAATTTCAAAATTTGTCCTTTCAATTTTTTGCACTACAAAAAGATATATGCAATGTGCATAAGAATTCATTCATGTGGTTTTTTCAATCTATAGTCCACCCCTCCAACAGTCATAGGGACCGTGAACTGACCTCAAACAGTTTGAGGATTTCTGTTCTAGATGTAGTCCAACCCTCTAAGCCAAGGGTGTCCAAACGTTGTGCAAAAAGGCCAGATTTGGTGAGGTGAAAATGTTTGGGGGCCAACCATTCAGCCTGAAATTCTTTGAACTATTAACATTAAATGCAAATGAACTAATTTATTAAATTATGCAAATTCTCATTTTTTTCACACAGAATACAAACAAATCTAAACAAGTTTTTACAAAAATCGCACTGTCTTTCATATTTGAAGACCACATAAAATGAAGAAAAAGTTTGCCTGGAAAATTAAACACATCTAGGTTCATTTGAAACATTACATATTATTCACTATTAAATAATTACCTTATAACGGATTAATCACTGGCACTTTAGTTTGTTAATTGATGGAAGCCAGTGTTATCCGCAGGTACTACTGCATTTTATTATTTTAACAATTTTATTATTCTGTCATGTTATGTGCGCTCATTGTGGTTGCTGCTATAATGCTATGTTATTGTTTTTTTGCTGGGTGGTGGTGTTTCCCCTTGACATGAAGTCTAGTCATGTCTGAGTGTGTGTGGGGTGTGTGGTTGTGGTGCTCGTCTCCATTTCTAAGCCGAAGAGCCGGCCTTCTTCGTAGATGCTTCCAAGGTCATGTGGCCATCATGACTGCATGGAGTACCATTGGCTTCCTGCTGGAGATAATTTTCATGATTTTGAACTGCTAGGTTGGCAGAAGCTAGGGCTAATAGTGGGAGCTCACCCACTCCTTGGATTCGAACCGCCAACCTTTCCATCAGCAAGTTGAGCAGCTTACTGGCTGTGCTATGGGGGCTCCCCTGCTGTTATGCTTATGTATTGTTTATTGCAGTGTTTCTCAACCAGTGTGCCATGGCACACTAGTGTGCCATTTTGATCCGAGGGGGCAGCATGAGCGTGTTCAGGAGGGGAGGGGGAGGGGGGAAGACGTGGGGCAAGTGTGTGCAGTAGTGCCCGCACGGGTCACATCTCCCCCCCCCCCCCCCCGAAGAAGGGAGCCCGAGTGGAGAGGAAAAAGCAAGTGTTCGGCAGGAGGGGGAAGAAAGGGTGTGAAGGGGAAGGGGGAGGAAGAGGTCTCTGTCGAAACTGGCATGGGCAAACTTGGACCTTCCAGTGGAAGGAATTTGGACTTCAACTCCCCCCATTCCTAGCAGCCTCATGCCCTTTTCCTCCCCCCTCAGCTATTTAAGCAGGAAAGGGCCTCAGGCTGTTAGGAATGGTGGGAGTTGAAGTCCAAAGCACCCAGAGGGCCGAAGCGTTCCCATGCCTGTTTTAGGGACCTTAAAGTGGTGAGCCTCCTTCCAACATTGTGATTCTGGATAGAAAACAAACAACATAACATAACATTGTTTGAGTCCACAGTGATGTCTGTGTGAACTCTGGGCAAACTTCGGCCCTCCAGGTGTTTTGGACTACGACTCCCACAGGAAGGGGCCTGAGGCTGTGAGGAATTGTGGGAGTTGAAGTCCAAAACACCTGGAGGGCCACAGTTTGCCCAGGCCTGGTCTAGGCCCTTCCAATTCCTCACAGCCTCATGCTTAAGCGGCTGAGGGGGAAAGGAAGAGGCCTGAGGCTGTGAGGAATTGTGGGAGTTGAAGTCCAAAACACCTGGAGGGCCCAAGTTTGCCCAGGCCTGGTCTAGGCCCTTCCAATTCCTCACAGCCTCAGGCTTAAGCGGCTGAGGGGAAAAGGAAGAGGCATGAGGCTGTGAGGAATTGTGGGAGTTGAAGTCCAAAACACCTGGAGGGCCCAAGTTTGCCCAGGCCTGGCCAAGCCCTTCCAATTCCTCACAGCCTCAGGTTTAAGCGGCTGAGTGGAAAAGGAAGAGGCCTGAGGCTGTGAGGAATTGTGGGAGCTGAAGTCCAAAACACCTGGAGGGCCACAGTTTGCCCAGGCCTGGTCTAGGCCCTTCCAATTCTTCACAGCCTCAGGCTTAAGCGGCTGAGGGGGAAAGGAAGAGGCCTGAGGCTGTGAGGAATTGTGGGAGTTGGAGTCCAAAACACCTGGAGGGCCACAGTTTGCCCAGGCCTGGTCTAGGCCCTTCCACACAGCCTCAGGCTTAAGCGGCTGAGGGGAAAAGGAAGAGGCCTGAGGCTGTGAGGAATTGTGGGAGTTGAAGTCCAAAACACCTGGAGGGCCCAAGTTTGCCCAGGCCTGGTCTAGGCCCTTCCAATTCCTCACAGCCTCAGGCTTAAGCGGCTGAGGGGAAAAGGAAGAGGCCTGAGGCTGTGAGGAATTGTGGGAGCTGAAGTCCAAAACACCTGGAGGGCCACAGTTTGCCCAGGCCTGGTCTAGGCCCTTCCACGTCCTAACAGCCTCAGGCTTAAGCGGCTGAGGGGGAAAGGAAGAGGCCTGAGGCTGTGAGGAATTGTGGGAGCTGAAGTCCAAAACACCTGGAGGGCCACAGTTTGCCCAGGCCTGGCCTAGGCCCTTCCAATTCCTCACAGCCTCAGGCTTAAGCGGCTGAGGGGGAAAGGAAGGGACCTGAGGCTGTGAGGAATTGTGGGAGTTGAAGTCCAAAACACCGGAAAGGCCCAAGTTTGCCCAGGCCTGGTCTAGGCCCACAAGGCCTCAAAATAGAGTGTTGAGCGCATCCAAGGCGAGGCACAACGAAGCGAGCACAGGCCTTGCCTTGAGGGAGGCAGAGCCTTGGCAACCTATCGTCTCTCACACACCCAAATCAGTCTCGCTTTGTACGAGGAGAGGCAAGCGGAAAGGCGAAGTGGGCGACGCAACGACGACGCGGCGGCCTGTTTGAAAACCCCTCTCGCTCTACCGCCGCCAGAAGGCGCAGGGGACAAGATGGCGGCCGGAGAAAGGGGCGGGGCGGCCGGGCGGGCGCAGAGACGGCGCGCGAGCCGGCTAGTCCCCGCCCCCTCTCCTCCCCACGCTCGGCGCTGATTGGCGGAGGCCCCGGGCTCCGGGCCACGTGGTTCGCCGGCCTGCCTTTCTCGCTCGCGCCGCCCCGCCCCCCTGCCGCTCTCCGCAGTTGGAGCTGGACGAAGGCGCCGTCGTCGTCGCTGCCGCTTCTGCGCGGGAACCGACTACTCGGGTAGGGGGGGTCTGTACACGAACCGGTCCGCGTGGGCTGTTGAGAGACGACGTCTTCGACGGGCTCGGCCCGCTCGGTGAGTAGGAGAAGGGAGTGGGGGGCGGGGAGGAGGGCCGAGGCGACTAGGCCGCGTCCCTCAACGAGGTCACCTCAGGGGAGGGTGGCTGGGCCTACCACCCGCGAAGGAGAGAGGGGAGTGTGTGGGGCGCCGCGTGAGGGAGGGAAGGAAGGAAGGAGGGAGCCGGCAAGGGCTCGAGGCCTTCTCTCCCTGGCGCGCGCGCGCTCTGCCTCCATTGTGTGGAGGAAACAAAATGGCGGCGGCTGGGCCAGGAAGCGCGCGGAGGGGGGAGGGGGGGGAAGGGGCGCGTGAGCGAGCGCGCGGGCGGTCATGGCGCGCGGGCGGGCGGGAGGCAGGGAGAGAGAAAGCGGCTCAACGGTTCCTCCTCAGGCCGGGGGAAAAAGGCAGCGGCTGCGGCCTTGTGGCTCCTCCCGGCGCCCACCACTTCGGCTCCCCCACGCCATTTCTATTCCCCTTGGCGAAGGGGGGGGGGGAGGAGGAGTCGTTCAAACGGTGCGTGCGCCCCCACCCACCCCCCCTTCCCCGGCTTGGTGCTACCTGGGAGGACCTTTGTGCGTGCCCCCCCCCCCCTCTTCAATTACTTTCCGTCTTCTCATCCCGTCCAGGCCGGCTTTTCGGCCTCGCGCGCACGTGGTTCAAAATGCGGCTCTTCGTGCAAGTTAATCGGCGGCGGACAGGGCCGTAGCCAGGATTTTGTTTCGGGGGGGGCTGAGTTTGCTTCGGGGGGGGGGGGCTGAGACTGGGTGGAAGAGGGTCTACCCTAGCAAATCTTTTGTATTGTTATCCCAATAACCCCATTAATGTGGGATATAATGAGCATGGTGATCAGATCATGATATGAATAAACATAACAGTTTAAATAATGTACCAGTAAGGCCTTTTCGCGGACCCCCCTGTGAATTTCGGGGGGGCTGAAGCCCCCTTAGCCCCCCCGGCTACATGCCTGGCGGCGGCGGTTTATTTATTGTTTATTTCGGGATTTTACCCCGCTCTTCTCAACCCCCAAGGGGGGGACTCAGAGCGGCTTACAGTACGGCACAATTCGATGCCCACATCATAACAATATAAAACCCCAAAACACTTCCAACAATTAAAATACATTAAAAATACATTAAAATACAACTACATTAGCACCATACACATTCACTCTGGATTAAAACAATGTTCAGTCCATACAAACATTGGCCATAATCACCCACTTTCATTAAAAAAAACCAATCTAAAATGCTGCCTTGTGCTGGTGTACGAATGCCTGGTCCCACAGCCAGGATTTTACTTTTTTCCTGAAGGCCAGGAGGGATGTGGTGGATCGTACATCAATAGGAAGCGCATTCCACAGATGGGGAGCCACCACCGAGAAGGCCCTATCCCTCGTCCCCACCAGCCTCATCTAAGACGGGAGCGGGAGCAGGGCCTCTTTTTATCCCTGTGGCGGGGATCAGTGCCCCCCTCCCCTTTTCCCTGCTGAGGCAAGGAGCACATCCTCCTCCTCCTCCCCCGCGACTGCCTTGATGCAACGGAAAGGCATTCCTGATTTCCCCCATGTGGGCCACAATTAGGGTTGCCACTTTTTGATATAAGAAATAAGGCACATTTACGGGATTTTCCACAAAAATAAGGGACATTTCATTAAAAACTTGAAACTCAAACGTTAGGTATAAATAGTTTGATTAACAGAATAAGATAATGATTGAAACTCACAAAAGAAACTGACTTACACTCTCTTAACAGGACATGGTATGTTTCTGCACGCTTTGTCATGCACAAAAAACATGATTAGAGCTACCTAATTTTCTCCATCTGTATTTAGTACTTGACTTTGCTGACTTTAAAAGTGCACTGTCTAAACATTAAAATAAAATAAATTTTATAAGACAGCACATCTTCATGATTATTATCTCAATAGTTAACGGTATAGTATGGGATACACAGCATTGGATAGTATTGGGATACACAGCTAGGCCTATTTTAAGAGTAACTCAAGCAACCAGAAACTATCTTTATCCAACATGATCTAACATTTTCATACTTTGAAAAAGTCCTGTATCGCCTTTTCCTTCCAACGGGGATGCAGGCAGGCACACACTCACAAGGCCACGACTGTCAGCCTGCCCTTTGAGTTGGAATCCCCGGGCAGGCATTGCTGTGGAAACCACAACGCGCGCCTTCCTCTGGTCAACCCCACCCAGTCCTGCCCTGTTAGTCAATAATAAGGGACAGGGCCTGAAAAAACGGGACACAAATTTTAGGGCCAAAATAAGGGACGTCCCTTAGAATAAGGGACATATGGCAACCCTAGCCACAATAGCCGTGCTCTTTCCTGGAGGCTCTCCAGAGCAAGCATGGGCAAACTTTGGCCCTCCAGGTGTTTTGGACTTCCAACTCCCAGCATTACTAACAGCCTCAGGCCCTTTATTTATTTATTTATTCAATTTTATATTCCGCTCCTCCCTGCAGGCTTGGGGCGGATCACAACATACAATAAAACATACAGCATACAGAAAAACTTACAACATACAATAAAACACACAAAGGTGTAACAATAATAAAATAGCACGAATTGAAGATTCCTTAAAAACTCGAGGCATAGAACACACCAGGACAGACCAGTTTAGTTAAAAGCCAATCTGAAAAGGGCGGTCTTGCAAGCCCTCCGAAAAGGGACGAGCTCTGGGATCGCTTGAGTGTCGTCTGGAAGTGAATTCCACAACACAGGAGCCGCAGCAGAGAAGGCTCGCTGCCTAGTTGTGGATAAATGGCATGAGTGGATTGATGGAACAACTACCGTAACAGATTCTGCTCTTCTGAGCGTAGTGATCTTTACTCTTGCCCCTCAGCCGCTTAAGCCCCAGTCTGTGTATATGTGTTTTTTGTGTATATATATATATATTTGTGTATATTTTTTTGTGTCTGTGTATATATATATATATATATATATATATATATATATATATGGTTTTGCGCATCCGTTGTATTTTTGTTTATTGGCTATTTAAGTCTCTTCTGCTGTGTTTTTCAGTGTTTTTATAAGTGATGGTCACTTGTTGGCCTGATAGGTATGTTATATCCAAATTTGGTGTCAATTCACCCAGTCGTTTTTGAGTTACATTAATCCCACAAACGAACATTACATTTTATTTATATAAAGTCAGATTTTTAAAATAAAAAAAATCCCTAAATTGGCTTTGTTGTTAGCATATAATGATGTGGAACTTGATTATCAAAAGACCATCTTCTTTCCAGATCCATTTGGCCTTTGAGGGAAGGCCCTGTGGTTCCAGACACTTTTTGTGTCCACCTTACAAACCCAAGTACTGTATTTAGCATTGCAGCTATTTTGAAATACTCTTCTCTGTAGTATTAGATGTGCCCCAATGTTTTTTGCTATTAGACAGACTACAGGCTATTTTTGCCTTTTTCTGCTTTATTCCAGCCTATAATTTAAATATAATATAGTCGATATAAATATTTTGATTATCACTGAACTAAGTATGTATCACTTTGGAGTCTTCAGATGTAAACAGTTTATAAATTTTTGAAGCTAAAAAAATTCAAAACTTATTTTTTTGAATTAGGATTGATTTTAGGATTAGTGCTATTCTCTTTTGCCACATAATAACCTTTGGACATTGAAGTCCAAAACACCTGGAGGGCCAAAGTTGCCCAGGCCTGCTCCAGAGGGACAGGCAACCAGTCCAAGAAGCACCTCTGGAATGTTGGCTAGGAAGGAATTCATTTTTTCAACTAGTGCTTTCAAGCAGTCACATGGGTCCTCCTTCCACACAGTCATTTAACCCAGAATAGTAAGGCAGATTATGATGTGCTTTGAATTTGAAATGTTAGGAGAGCCCCCCCCCCCCCATAAGATTTTGGGAAGAAAGTCAAGACCTGGCTGTTCCAGCAGGCTTTTGCAGATGAAATTAATTATTTAATTGAGACCTTGGAACGATGACGATGCAGCAGAAACCGATTTCAACCATGAGACGCTGAGATTTGTATCTTATATTTTTAACTGTGAATTTTTGCATTTATATGATTGTTTTATTGTTTTATTTGGTTATGGGACCAGGCGTTTGCACATTAGCACGATACAGCACTTTAGATGGGATTGAAATGGCAAACTGGTGGACATGACCTAAGGCTTCTGTTATGGCGGAATACTGTTTTTAACCTATGTGATTGTATTTGATGTATTTTAATGCTAATTGTATTTTAATGTATTTTAATGTATTTTAATGTTAACTGTATTTAATGTATTTTAAATTTTTGACTGTTGTGGTTTCTATTATATGTTTACTGTGTTTTGGGCATTGAATTGTTGCCATTGTGAGGCAGCTCTGAGTCCCCCCTCGGGGGTTGAGAAGATGCGGGGTAGAAATGGTATAAATAAATAAATAAGTGTTATGTATTTTATCTATGGGCATTCGTTGCCATGTGTGCACCAGCTCGGGTCGCCTTCTGGCTGAGAGGGACAATATAAATATATAATAAATAAATAAAAATTATCAGAGGACCATTCTAGGCAGCTCCTGTATCCCAGAATCTCATCTCAGGTTTTCTGCTTATCCCACATTATTTGGCACTGTGGACTCCTATAATCCGGTTTAAAGCAGAAAACCTGGGATCAGGCCCTGGGATATAGGGCCTGCCTGAAAGATCTCAGTGTCCACACTACCATATCATCCAGTTCAACGTGGATTTTATACACCTATGTGGAAGCGGACGAAAACTCCAGGGGTGGTTTTGCTAGTCACTTCCTCTGAAATTCTAACTACAGCAGTTGGACCAGCATTGCTGGTCTTCCAAACTCTTCTGAAGATGAATATTTTTGGAGTACAGATGTGGAATATTTGGATTTTATGTATTTAACGTACGCATCAGAGGTGAACTGAGGTTACAGTTGTAGTTTTTTAAAAAAACTCAGTTAAAAAACTTGGCATTATACTAAATGTCCATTGACCAGTAGTTGGCCACTTGGGTGTGTCTCTGGTGTTACTATAAAGAGGTCCTCCCTTGTGCATGTGGATAAAGGAGTTGCATTGAAGTCTACTGTTCAGTTAACTGATCTTTAATTATACTATGTAACGTGTTTTGTTCCAGTGTTATAAATCTCAAATTACAAATTGTGGCAGCCACAAAAATGAAGTTTCTTGAGTATATTCAAAGCAAGTACCACATAGTTAAATAGGAAATAACACTTCCAAGCAGCTCAGGGGAAGATCTCAGGGGCTCACATGTCTTTACACTAATGCACAGAACATGCGAAATAAGCAAGACAAACTCCAACTTTTAGCACAACATCACAAATATGATGTCATAGGCATCACTGAAACCTGGTGGGATGACTCCTATCGCTGGAATGTAGACATTGAGGGCTATAACCTCTTTCACAGAAACCGAACAAAGGGGAGACTAGGCGGAGTAGCCTTATATGTCAAAAACAGTTACGCTGCAGAAGAGATGCAAGTCAGCAATCCGGGAAACCAGCTTGAAAAGCATCTGGATAAGAATCAAGGGAACTGGGACTCAAAAAGATCTCGTCATAGGTGTCTACTACAGACCTCCAATCCAGGAGGAAGAAATTGATGAAGTCTTCTGTCAACAGTTGACCAAACAGGCACAAAGAAGAGATGTAGTAGTCATGGGCGATTTCAACTATCCCGATATTTGCTGGAAAACAAATTCAGCCAAGAGTTTTACAAAGTCCAACAAATTCCTCGTTTGCCTTGTAGACAATTTCATGGTCCATAAGGTAGAAGAGGCAACAAGGGGCTCCGCTACTCTTGATCTCATCCTAACAAATGCGGAGGACCTGATCGATGCAGTTGAAGTGGTCGGATCCTTAGGGGCAAGTGACCACGTGCTCCTGCAATTTGAGGTACAAAGAAAGGACAAAACTAAGACAAGTCAACCCCGCATTTTGGACTTTAGGAGAGTTGACTTCTGAAAAATGAAGGAAATACTGAGCACTATTCCGTGGACACAGATACTAAAAGACAAGGGAGTTATGGATGGATCGGAGTTGTTCAAGAGTTAAATACTCAAGGCGCAATCGCAAACAGTGTCAACAAACAGGAAAAAAATAGGACAAGTGGAAAGAAGTCAGAATGGATGTCCAAAAAATTTCTAACTGTGCTAAGACTCAAAAGAGACATGCACAAGAAGTGGGAAAAGGGAGAAATCACCAAAGAACAATTCAAAAACATAGCCAACTCCTGTAGGGAAAAGGTCCGCAAGGCTAAAGCACAAAACGGGCTCAGGCTTGCCAGGGACATTAAAAACAACAAAAGGGCTTACTTATGTCAGTAGAAAAAAGAAAGAACAAGGAGACAATAGGGCCTCTTCGAGGAGAAGATGGGGCAATGTTGACAGGGGATTGATGGGGAAAAGGCAGAACTACTTAATGTCTTCTTTGACTCGGTCTTCTCACAGAAAGAAAGTCATCTTCAACATCAGCAAGATGGAGTGGATGAGGGATTAGAGGACATCCAACCCCAAATTGGGAAGCAAGTCATCCAGGAATAACTGACCGCTCTAAATGAGTTCAAGTCCCCAGGGCCAGATTAACTACACCCAAGAGTATTGAAGGAACTAGCAGAGGTTATCTCGGAACCATTGGCAATAATCTTTGAGAGTTCTTGGAGAACGAGAGAAGTCCCAGCAGATTGAAGGAGGGCGAATGTGGTCCCAATCTTCAAGAAGGGAAAAAAGGATGAACCCAAACAATTAACGTCCGGTCAGCCTCACGTCGATAACAGGCAAGATTCTGGAAAAGATTATTAAGGAAGTGGTCTGCAAACACTTAGAAACAAATGTGGTCATTGCTAATAGTCAACATGGATTTATCAAAAACAAGTCATTCCAGACTAATCTGATCTCTTTTTTCAATAGAGTTACAGGCTGGGTAGATGCGGGGAATGCCGTGGATGTAGCATATCTGGATTTCAATAAGATCTTCAAAAAGGTCCCCCATGACCTTATGGCAAACAAACTAAGTCAAATGTGGGCTAGGCAAAACTACAGTTAGGTGGATCTGTAATTGGTTAAGCGGACGAGCCCAGAGGGTGCTCACCAATGATGAAGGGTTAGAAGGCATGATCATCAAGTTTGCAGACAACACCAAATTGGGAGGGATACTCAATACTCCAGAAGACAGGAGCAGAATTCAAAACAATCTTAACAGATTAGAGAGATGGACCAAAACTAACAAAATGAAGTTAAATGAGAACAAATGCAAGATACTCCACTTAGGCAGAAAAAATGAAATGGGGGACGCATGGTTTGAGAGCAGTACGTGTGAAAAAGATCTTGGGGTCATTGTGGGCAGACAAGTTAATCATGAGCCAACAATGTGATGCGGAGACAAAAAAAGCCAATGGGATTTTGGCCTGCATCAATAGGAGTATAGTGTCTAGGTCCAGGTAGCTGGGCATGTTTGGCCTGAAGAAGAGAAGGCTGAGAGGAGACATGATAGCCATGTATAAATATGTGAGAGGAAGTCATAGGGAGGAGGGAACAAGCAAACTTGTTTCCTGCTGTCCTGGAGACTAGGGCGCGGAACAATGGCTTCAAACTACATGAAAGAAGATTCCATCTGAACATTAGGAAGAACTTCCTGACTGTGAGAGCTGTTCAGCAGTGGAACTCTCTGCCTCAGAGTGTGGTGGAGGTTCCTTCTTTGGAAGCTTTTAAACAGAAGCTGGATGGCCATTTGTTAGGGGTGCTTTGAATGCAATTTTCCTGCTTCTTGGCAGGGGGTTGGACTGGATGGCCCATGAGGTTTCTTTCAACTCTATCATTCTAGGAACAAAACCTTTCAAATTTTGTTACATAGTGTAATCACTGGGAGGATATGATGTTCCTGAATTACAAAAATGCTGTTTTATAAGGATATAATACCAGATCGGAAAACTTGGTTGGGTTCAATTTAAAATAAATAAGTGCAGTATTGTAAAAATGTGCTTTCTCCGTACCAATGATTACATGCCCCTTTATGAGAGTTGTCCAAAATGCGGCGGCCAGGCTCCTATTGAGATCATCTATGACAATGGTTCTCACCCTGTAGGTCCCCAGATGTTTTGGCCTTCAACCCCCAGGAATCCTAACAGCTGATTAACTGGCTGGGATTCTGGGAGTTGTAGGCCAAAACACCTGGGGACCTACAGGTTGAGAACTACTGATCTATGAGGTCCTATATTACACCGATTCTGCAACATCTGCATTGGTTGCCAATAGAACAGCGGATCTCTTTAAAGATTCTGATCCTGACATTTAGAGCTCAAAATGGCCAAGGACCTTTATATCTTAGGGACCACCTCCTTCCTTTTCTCCATCAGCGGTCGCCTCAACCTGCTCAGGAAAATCTATACATACTGGGCTCCAGGGAGGTGTGCCTGGAAGCTATAAGACGCAGAGCTTTTTTGACCTATGCTCCAATTCTGTGGAACCCGTTGCCACCATATGTTAGAGCAATGTTAAAGTTGCGATCCTTTGCCACAAGCGTTCAAGACTTGGCTCTTTGGTTGTGAATTTAATTTGTAATCAGATCTAATTGTCAATAGCCACTGTTGGTTTTTTTTTTAATTAAATTTTTATTGAAAGTTTTGAATACATACAGATGAAAAAAAGGGGGGATGGTTTTGGGGTAGGGCGGGTTGAGGGTATGGGGAGGAATGGGAGGTGGGCAGGGGTAAGGGTTGGAGGCGGTGATGGAGGTTGTTTGGTCCGGGCTCTGGGAAGGATAGTAATGGGCAATGGTGATGGGAAAAGATAGAGATAGGGGTAACCCGTTTCCTTCCAAATTCCTTGTTCATGGGTGCCTCTTGTTTTTTCTCGTACAGTCTCTCTCCTTGTTAAGCTGGACATTTCTTTTTTACAAGTTTTCTTTTTAGGCTCTTTTTCCTTCTTTTTCCAGAGCCGGGTCTTCACAACCCTCCTGATACAAAAGCAATCTGTTGTTTTTAGTTTTTGTCCTTTTAAAAACTCTTTTCCCTTCTCCCTCAAAATCTCTCCAGTGTTTGGTGTCCATTGTCCGTTCCTCGTCCCCCAGTGTAGCTGAATCCGTACCCCTTCGCCTTCCTCGGCTTCCTCTCTAACCATTCTCCCTAGGAGATTCGAGGCCTTTTATATCCATCCCCAGGATGCCACATCTCGCAGGCCTAAAATACGCCTCAAGAGAGTAGGGGCAACTTTTCTCTAGGTTTTTCTTTCTTCCTTGCTGGGTTGTTCTCGTCCAGCTTCTCTTCCTATTGGGCTGCGTCCCATTCTTTTTGCCATCGCTCTTATCTGTATCCGGGGTGGGGCTCTTGGATGTTGCAGCGGCCTCTTGGTTTTTCCTCTTTTCTCTTTTTTGGGGAGCAGAGGATTTAGGGCCCTTCGAAGTCATCCTTGCAGCTTCCAGTGAGACTTCCTCACTATTTTTGGGGTGAGGTCCTCTTTCCTCTGATACTTCCCGCGTGTAACGACTCTCCAACACACGGTAGGGATCACACGAAGATGTTTTCTTGGTCCAACACGATTTTATTGAAGGTACGTGACATGTGAAGCTAAAGCACCGGCCCGCCACCCAAACACACCTTTTATACCCCCATAGCCCCTCCCCTACCCATGCAACATCTGGGCAGGGTTACATCAGCCCCAAGTGAGTCAGCAATCCCAGTAATCCACAGGGGCATGACCCCAGGGTCACAAAGTCAGTGTCACCGGTCTCAATGTCCAATGTCCTTGCTTGGAGGAGTTACCTCACTTCCCTCTCAAGCACCTGGAAGTTGCATCACTCCCAGTCTGACTCAACAGTCTGAATGAATCTGGGACAAAGGTCATCCCGAAGCTAAAGTGAAGGTCGCTGCTGCCTCATGACAGGCTTGAAACCTGGACTTCATCCAAGCTCAGGTTTCCCAATCCTGACATAGCGATCTCCTCCACCTCGTCCTCCCTCTGGGGAAACAAAATATCATTCAATCTAAAGGAGGAAAGGGGCTCACATACTTCTTTAACAGGCTACAATGAAAAGTGGGATGTACCTTTCCCAAACTTTTAGGCAACATGAGGGTATATGACACTTTATTCACAGCAGTTTCAATTCTGAAAGGCCCAATGTATTTAGGACTCAATTTCTTTGATTTGTAACCCAATTTTAAATTCTCTGTTGATAACCACACTAAGTCCCCCTCGCTATACTCCTCCCCTTTCTGTCTCTTGCGGTCCCCAAACAGCTTATATGACTGCTGTGCCTTCTTTAATACTTCCGTCACCTCTTTCCACTCCTCCTGAGCTCTTATCCTCCATTCCTCCTCCCCCTTCCTTTCTTAAATCTAACAGCTGGGGTAAAGGGGCCACCTCTCGTCCGTACACTATTTCAAAAGGAGACTTCCCAGTAGAGGAATGTACTGAGCTATTATATGCCATCTCCGCATAGGGTAGGAGGTCTGACCAGTTGTTCTGCTCCTCATTACTAAACATTCGCAAATATGCTCCCAAGGATTTTTGCACTCTCTCCACGGCGCCATTACAAGAAGGGTGATAAGCAGTGGTCAAACGCCTCTGAGCCCCCAATACTTCTAAGAAACGGTTCCAAAACTGAGCCGTAAACTGGACCCCCGCGATCACTCAACACCTGCTCCGGACACCCATGCAACCTGTATACATGCTGAACATACAGCCCAGCCAACTTCTCTGCCGAGGGCAACCCCCTCAAAGGGATAAAGTGGGCCTGTTTCGAGAACATATCCAGCACAGTCCAGATGAAACGATAACCCCGACTTGAGGGCAGCTCCCCCACAAAATCCGTGCTAACATGCGTCCACGGCCTCACCGGCTCTACCACTACTTGAATCAACCCCTGCGGCTTCAAGAGGAACTTTATTCCTTGCACACACCTCACAGCACTCCACATAACGCCTCACTTCCGCCTTCATCCCAGGCCACCAAAACCTCTTCTTAATCGCCAAGATAGTCTTCGTCAGCCCCCAATGACCCGCAGTCTTATGGTCATGGTGCAGCCTCAACACTTTCACCCTCAAACTCTGAGGCACATAAGTCTTACCTTCAACCATCCACAAACCATCCAACAGCTGGCACTCCTTTCCGTGTTCCTGCAACCACTTGTCCCCTACATAACTCCCTTGCAATGCCAGCCTCCACTCATCTACAACTTCATCCTCTTGCTTCACTCCCACCACAGTGTGGGACCTGGTTTGCACAGCCAAACCCCAATGCTCTTTAGCAAAAACTCCCTCCGCTTTATGCAAGCCATTCTCTCCCACACTCTGGTATCGGGACAACGCATCAGCAACCACGTTCTCCTTGCCTTTGATATGTTGCAGCCTAAAATTAAATCTATTGAAAAACTGAGACCACCTCACCAATTTCGGAGACAACTTTTGGGGATTCCTCAGATATTGCAAATTCTGATGGTCTGTCATCACTATAAACGGAAAAGCAGCCCTTCCAGGAAATGACGCCAAGTTAACAATGCATTTCGTGTGGCAAACGCCTCTTTCTCCCATACTGGCCATTTCCTCTCATGCTCCCCAAACTTTTTCGAGAAATAAGCACAAGGCTGACACCGCGGCTTTACATTCTCCTTCCCTCTCCTCTCTCCACCCTCGCGCATTGCCGCGTTTTCCCCCTTGACCAGGGGCGCGTCTCCTCCATCATCACAGAAGGTCAGCAGCTCTGGCATTGTGGGGAACGCCTCCTCAGCTGGCTCTGCCCTTGCCCGTTGGGAGTGCTCCCGGACCGCACCCACCTGCCTTTTTTGCCGGGACATCCTGGCATCCATCCTCCGTAGAAGTCCGTCCTGGGCTTCCCCTATTCTTCGCAGCTCTTCGAGGATGTCCCTCAAAGTCATTCCCTCCTCCTCTGTTCCCTCTTCTTGCATCATCCTCTGCTCTTTTGCTCTTGGGGTATTTCTTTTTTATTTATTTATTTATTATATTTATTTATTTTATTATATTTATTTTTTTGTCGTTCCGGCTGTAAATTCTTCCCCTCCGCACTTCCGGTGCGGGTCCGGCTTAGAATTGTGTCCGGGCAGTTTGTTGCCTCCTCTTCCGGTCCCTTTCGCGCCCTTTTGCTTCTAGGGCGGGAAGAGCCTCTCTCCAAGATGGCCGCCTTCTGGTTCAGGTTGTTGTTTCGACCCCTATATTCCTTGCGCCGCCATCTTGGGTCCAGGGTCTCTCCCCTCTCAGTTTTTCGGGGCCCTCCCAATTCCGTCCGGGGGGAGCTCGCGGGTGATCCTTCTTCCTCCTTTTTCCTCCCCTCAAATTCTAACGGCCCCGGTCGTCTTCCCGTTCTCCCCTCGCGTCTTTGTGGATCCCCCCCTCCGGAGCAGCCTCTCCCGGTTCGCTGGTTCCCGAGTCCTCCCGGGTGCCCTCCTTTTGCTGGGGCTCCTTACCGCCCCTTCGATGTCCGCTTTCCCCCGCTCTCTCTCTCTTCCTTTCTCTCGCTGTTGAAGTGGGCTGGGCTGGCAGTAAATGCAGGCTCGTGCCCGCTTCCCGATCCTCTGGCTGCTCACCGATGTGGGTTCGCACCGGGCCCTCTCGATCTCCCCCTCTTGAGGAGGGGGGGACTTTTGGAGCCGTCGGTGGGGTCCCCTCGGTTTCGCTGCCTCTTGGCTGCTTCTTGCAGCCCGAGGTGAGGGCGCGATTCGCCCTCTAGCCTGCGGAATCGGTTGGCGAATTGAGGAGCCCTCAAAACGCCCATCCTGCCGCCATCTTTGCCCCCTCGATCCCCCCGCCACTGTTGGTTTTAATGCTTTTATATTGTTTAATGCTATTTTAAATTTGTAAGTCGCTCGGAGCACCTTGCTGGAGAGCGACTAATCAAGAAATAAAGTGAAGAAGTGAAGTGTTGTCAGGTAGCTTCAAACTGCATTAAATGGGTAGTGTAGATGGGACCAAAGTTCTGGTTGTGTTCCTTTTAGTAGCAAAATTGCAAAAGTGAAAACATACGTGATGCATCAGAAGTAAAAGTTGGTTGTAATAATTATAAGGTATTGGGCTTCCACGAAGGCTAACTTGTTCAAATTGTTTCAGAACATGTACTGATATTTATTTATTTATTATTCGGGCTTATATACCGCCACTCCCCAAAGGCTCAGAGTGGTTTACAAGAGAACAATACAATTAACAATATAACAATAAGAACCAGATTAAAAACCTATTTCATAACTCAAATGCCTCTGGAAATATATATGTTTTGCATGCCCTCCGGATGGTTGGCAAGTCCCGTAGAGCCCGGACTTCTGCAGTTAATGCATTCCACAATGAAGGAGCCACAATCGAGAAGGCTCTGTGCCTAGTAGCTGTCAGACAGAAGATCTTAAAATTGGGAATTTCCAATAGATTTTGATCTTCAGAATTCGGATTTGTTCTGATTTTTCCCATCCTAAATCACCAAATATTGAGTGGTTACTCTTATTAGATAACCAAAGTTGTTCACTTCTATTATGTTAGTCCTACAAGGCATTTTCTGCTACACATTAGGTAATTATGTGCAGATTGTGATTCTGACAGTTTCTAAGGATAGTGAAGTAAGAGTTTTGTTTCATACATAATAAACACACTTTAGAAATAAGTTAATTTGTTTAGCTATTCTCCTTGCAGGAGGAGCCCAGGTGGTAGTGCTCAAGTAGCAAATATAATTCTGCAGTTTAAGAACCTCAATCTTCTAGTACAAGCAGTCCCCAAGTTACAAACAAGTTAGGTTCTGTTGTTGTCTCACTTCAGTTCTTAACTATGAGTTATTTGTAAATCTGATATTTGTAACTCTGGGACTTCCTGTATATTGTTACATGTCAAACAGGCAAGGGACGTGATTAAAAAGTCTATGCCATATCATATCTCTGCATTCTTTGTGGTAGTAATAATAAAAACTCATTGCTCAGTTTCTAGGTAACAGTAACAGTGTCATCCAAATTTCTTTTCAGATTCTGTTAACAAACTGCATTATTTTATAAATGTCTAATCTTGTAAATACACTATTAGATTTACAAACTTGTGTGATATTGATATCTCTTCTCCCCACCTTCCACAGAGTTGGATAAATAATACCACTACAACATCTTAGAAGAAGGAATTTTTTTTCTTGAAAAAGCAACCAAGTTTCTGAGGCAAAAATGGTAAGAATATGCAATTTGGAACTTGAAACCACAATTATCTATTGCTAGCTAAGTACTGTGTGTTATCATTTTCAGAGACCAATGCGTATTTTTGTGAATGATGACCGCCATGTCATGGCAAAGCATTCTGCAGTTTATCCAACCCAAGAAGAGCTGACAGCAGTTCAGAACATGGTCTCTCATACTGAGCGTGCTCTGAAAGCTGTGTCTGACTGGATTAATGAGCAAGAGAAAGGCAACAATGAACAGCCGCTACCAGAGCCAGCAGAGACCATGGAGACAGTAGTTGAAGAAGAGAGCAAAGATGAAAGGTAAGTCAAATGTGCCAGCTAGTATTTTGGGGAGTAGAAGTCTGATTGCCATGGGGAGGAAGAGAGAAATCCTAGCGAATCTGGTTCTAACCATAGTGTTAGTTGCTCACCAATGCTTCCTTTTCATCCTGGAAAGACGTGACTCGTGGAGAGCCACAAGCAGGGTTCCCTCCTAGACGCGGTCCAGTTCAACACCTTTATTCATGACTTAGATGAAGGATTAGAAGGCATGATCATCAAGTTTGCAGACAACACCAAATTGGAATGGAGAGCCAATACTCCAGAGGACAGGAGCAGAATTCAAAACAATCTTGACAGATTAGAGAGATGGGCCAACACTAACAAAATGAAGTTCAACAGTGAAATGCAAAATTCTCCACTTAGGAAGAAAAAATGAAAGGGAAAGATACAGAATGGGGGACGCATGGCTCGAGAGCAGTACGTGTGAAAAAGATATTGGGGTCATTGTGGACAAAAAGTTAAACATGAGCCAACAATGTGATGTGGTGGCAAAAGAAGCCAATGGGATTTTGGCCTGCATCAATAGGAGTGTAGTGTCTAGGTCAGGGGTGCCCACACTTTTTCAGCGTGCGAGCTACTTATACTAAGACCAAGTCAGCAAGATCTACCAAGAGAGAAGCAGGGCGGGGGAAGGGGGCGGCTTCTCCAGGGTAGAAGGGGGTAATGCCAAGCCAGTGGTGGCTATCTATGCCACCACTGGCTTGGCATAACCTTTCTGTACCCTGGAGAAGCTCTGGAAATGCTCAAGCCAGAGGAGGAGGGGCGGAGCTATGCCCCACCAAGCTCCGCCCCCTCCGCCAGCTTCAGCATTTCCAGAGCTTCTCCAGGGTACAGAAAGGTTATGCCAGCCACCACCACTGGCTTGGCATTACCCCCTTCTACCCTGGAGAAGCTGTGGAAATGCTGGAGGGGGCGGGGCTTGGCGGGGCTTAGCTCCGCCCACTTCCCCCTCTGGCTCCAGCATTTCCACTGCTACTCTATGGTAGAGAAAGGTTATGCCAAGCCAGAGGTGGCTATCTATGCCATCACTGGCTTGGCATAACCTTTCTGTACCCTGGAGAAGCTCTGGAAATGCTCAAGCCAGAGGATGAGGGGTGGAGCTTGGCGGGGCTTAGCTCCGCCCCCTCCTCTGGCTTGAGAATTTCCACAGCTTCTCCGCCCCCTCAGAAGCGCCCAATCCAGCTGGGATCGACCTCCCTCGGTCCCAGGATCGACCAGTCGATCGCGATCGACTTCCTGAGCACCCCTGGTCTAGGTCCAGGGAAGCCATGCTATCCCTCTATTCTGCCTTGGTTAGACCACACCTGGAATATTGTGCCCAATTCTGGGCACCACAATTGAAGTGTCTAGAGGAGGGCGACTAAAATGATCAAGGGTCTGGAGAACAAGCTCTATGAGGAGCGGATTAAAGAGCTAGGCATGTTTAGCCTGAATAAGAGAAGGCAGAGAGGAGACGTGATGGCCTTGTATAAATATGTGAGAGGAAGCCATAGGGAGGAGAGAGCATGCTTGCTTTCTGCTGCCCTGGAGACTAGGACGTGGAACAATAGCTTCAAACTACAAGAAAGGAGATTCTATCTGAACATTAAGTAGAACTTCCTGACTGTGAGAGCTGTTCAGCAGTGGAACTCTGCCCCGGAGTGTGGTGGAGGCTCCTTCTTTGGAAGCTTTTAAACAGAAGCTGGATGGCCATCTGTCAGGGGTGCTTTTTTCCTGCTTCTTGGCAGGGGGTTGGACTGGATGGCTCACCAGGTCTCTTCCAACTCTATGATTCTATGATTTATAAACATACAGTGTATTACTTCAACATATTCATTGGTTTTTAGATAGTTTGATCATGCCATATTCATTCAAATAACCCCATTTGCTTCAAAACAGGTTACATTTTGGTAATTAAGATCAGATTCGAGATCTGCCTTCCTTTCGGAAGACGTACAAAATATTTCTTTTCTGGCAGGCATTTGGACTCTGCTGATCGAGACTCTGCTACTTGTGTTTTTGTTATTTTAATTGCATTGTATGTACACTGTGTTTTTTGGATGTTGTAAACCGCTCCGAGCCTTTGGGGAGTGGCGGTATACAAGTCGGAATAATAAATAAATAAGTACAAGTAATCTTTAGGGAATTGTAGCCTAAAATTATTATGGATAATTTGTAATAAATGATAGGTACATATATCGGAATTTGATAATCGTGAAGAAAATTAACTCATTTGAAATGTGTTGGTGAACAATTCTTTACATACCATGGACAGCTAAAAGACAAATAAGTAGGTCCTAAGACAAATTAAGCCTGATCTGTCTAGAGACCAGGATGACTAAACTAAGAATACACAACTCCATAGAAAAGGCGATAATGTTTAACGAAGTAAAAGGCAGTAGGAAAAGAGCAAGGGTACATTTCAAATGGATACAATCAATCAAAAAAGACTGTAGTATGAGGGTGTGAGTTTATATCTGATGTGGAATTCCAAAATCCCAAATAGATTGGGAATTTGAAATATGTTCAGCTTTTAACATTTGGTAACTGAATTAAAAGTATACTGCGTTAAGTTGACATGCTGTAGCTACATTTCAGAGGAAGAGGCTGGTAGAACCATCTCTAAGTACAAGTGGCTTTCCATATTCGCATAGGACTAGAGAAGGGAAAGCATGGGGGGAAATGGGAAAAATTGGGAAACAAATTCAGAAATTAAATATTTTTTGTTAAATAGAATAACAGTTTTTAATAGGGCATACAATTGTTCCTAGAGTATAAATTATGTTTTATGCAAAATATTTAATAAGTATACTCTGCATAAGATCCAGAGCTACAGCTGGAAATGGGTGCGGTTTGTATTGCATTGGGAACCATGTAGGTCTTTAGTATCTTACCTGCAAAAGTAAAAGTATTTCGGAACCCTATCTGTATATTTTATTCTGCATTTCTCCAGTGCAGGCTCCAAGACAGCTTGTACTTTACACTAAAACAGAATAAAGCTAAAAACTAGCCACACAGTAGCTAAAATATAATGTTAAAGGGCAATAAAATCAAATCACTAATGATCATTAAAATTTAAAAAAAGTTTGAAAACATGAAAAAATAGAAACTATAGCATTCATCCCATTTGGAAATCTACAGCAACCAAATAATTACCCAGAATGTAGATAAAGAGGTATTTGATTGTCAACAGAAAGAGACTAGTGAAGGACAACATAGCTTCCTGCAGGATAGGGCTCTCCCTCACACTAGTCCCCTAAAAGGAGGGCCCTCTTCAGAGTAATTGCTAGATATGTCTGAAAATTGTGGAACTTCAGGAAGACCTTCCCCTGTAGAACTCAAAACTTGATGAACATACAACTAGATTTAGTCAGTAAAACGGGAAATGCATTATCTCTAAAATTAAGTTGTAGTGAGCACTATGACCACATTATTTTAAACCTGCTGAAATTTTCAAGCACTTTCTTAAAAAAAGACTTGCTTAGAATGAATTTCAGTAACCCAAACAGAATATAAGCCCTGTCTCCCCATCAGGCATCTCTAAGAATGAGTGTAGCTGGTGTATCACTTTGAATTGTATAAGTACACTCTTGACTGCCACTGAAATGTGGGTATCTAGGTTCAGGAGAAAACTAGGAGTAGTACATTTAAGCTGTAAGCCTGAAATTTCATAACTCTTGACTGATTTTACTTTCAGCAGAGCAACAGTACAGATGACTGTCTGGGTTCATTTTCAATTTATTTACATTTGTGTAGCTCTTTGCTGAAGACAGATGTAGACTTAGATCTGAAATACCTTCCTGAGAATTAGATGGAAAGGGGAACGTGTATTGAGTGTTACCAGCAGACTGGTTGCTCCAAATTCAAAAATTGGAAACCTGCCAGTGAGAGGGGAGGTATATAAATGCCGCAAATAAATAAATTTCGAATAAATGTAAAAACGAATGGCCAAGAGGTTCAACAAGAACTCCTTGCGCTCTGCTGAAATGATAATCTGTTTGAAGTTGTTGAACAATTCAGTATTGGCATCACTACCACAATCATGTCTCAATTAATCTTAGTAAGATCTCATGGTTAGTGGGCAAAAATGGTACTGGATTGTCAAAAGCTTTCACGGCCGGATTCATTTCCAACTTATGGTGACCCTAAAGTGAAATTATCATGGGGGTTTCTTGGCAAGATTTGTTCAGAGGTAGTTTGCTTCTGCCTTTCACTGACACTTAGAGAGTGTACATACCCACGGTCATGTCGCTTGGGAATGTCCGGAGAATCCCAACTTGACCTTAAGCAAGTTTAGGGAACCCATTAGGACCAATTTCCGATATGTTTCTTTTAACAGAACATTTTGGATTATTTCCATAATAAAGAAAATGCAACAGCAGCATTCTTTACCATTTGAAAATCCCTTTAGAAATATAAAACATAACTTGATTTGGCATACAATTATGTTGTACTAGCCATCCCCTGCCACGCGTTGCTGTGGCCCAGTCTGTGTAAATGTGTTTTGTGTGTGTATATGTGTGTGTACATTTATATATGTGGTTTTGTACATGTGTTGTAATTTTTTTGGGCTTTTTAAGTCTCTTCTGCTGTGTTTTTCAGTGTTTTTAAGAGAGATGGTCACTCATTGGCCTAATATGTGTATTGCGTCCAAATTTGGTGTCAGCTTATTTATTATTACATGATTTAATTTCTATGCTAGTCCAGTCTTAATTCGATATACTGAACATTTAATATATTTTTAAATAACACATGAGTGACATGTCTCCTCATAGTATTTCTCTGTTTTGCTACACTCTGTTCAAATTTTTGCAGTGAACCAAAAACTACTGAGCACTTGACTAGGACACTTCGTGGAGTGATGCGTGTTGGTCTTGTAGCAAAGGGACTTTTGCTCAAGGGAGACTTGGATCTTGAATTGGTTCTGTTGTGCAAAGAGAAGCCAACAATTGAGCTTTTGGAAAAAGTAGCAGACAATCTTGGCACACAACTTGCTGTGAGTATGAAAAATAAGCAATTCCTGTAAAATACGCTGATGTAATGGATTTTGTCCATACAATTTTTGCATAATGCTATAGTCTTCTCTTAGCATGTGGCAGGGTGTTCTGAATACCAGTTCGAGCTATTTGAAATAAGTTAATGGATCTAACCGTAGTACAGTCATAATGGACTTGTTTAGAGCACAGATGGTAGCATACATGTTACGTACAGTATGACCCTCTCTGATATGGCCTCTCTAAAAATGTTCTAGATCCTCCAGGAAATTCTGTGGTAGCATTTTATGGATGTTGATCATTTCAGTAGGTTTCACTATTATCCACAGTTCCTTGTTTCCACCATACATTCAGGAACCATATATTAACAATCAATATTACAGTATCTCCAGGACATTTCAGGCTAATCAAGATAACCCTACAATTTAGTGTATGTTATTGTTATTAACTGTGTTTGAAAAACTACATAACACTTCTATTAGAACTGTTGTTATTTTCATGTCCCATTTGCTTGGATATTAGAATATGCTTGGGGAACATTAATTGCTCAAATAAACTTGGGTGTTGCCTGCATGTGTTTGTTTAACATTATTTTGGGGTAGGTATATATTGAATGACATCTTAAATAAATTCATAATAGTCCAGTGTGTGACTTGCCTCAAAACCCTTGTTTTGGTTTTTTAGATATGATTTCAGAGACTACAAAAGAGAGAGAACATTGAAAATTGGCATTTTTTTGTCTTTCAGACTATTACTGAGGATAAATATGAAATTATTCAGTCTATTGAGGAAGCTGCAATTATTATAAAGAATACAAAAGAGCCTGCACTGACACTTACCATCCATTTGACATCTCCAGTTGTCCGAGAAGAAATGGAAAAAATGTTAGCTGGAGGTATGGAGGGCTGAAATCTGAAAGCCACGGAATGAATTTCCAGACTGAGTTCGTTTTTCAATGTGATGTTTAATTTTTGATTAAGCAAAGCAGTTTCATACAAGTCAACTTCATATCACAGTGCTATACATTGTCGTGGCTGTGGACGTCTGGATTATGGGTTTATAGAATCTTGAGTTTCATCTTCAAATTTAAGCACTTTTAAAGTGTTTGGGCCTTTTGACATGGCTTGACTCCTTGTACAAATGCGTCTGTTCACTTGCGTGTAACAATGTTTCTTCATCAAACATTAATAATCAGAGCAGACTTTATAATAGAAACTTAAGCACTTTAAAATAACGAAGTCTTAGTTGAAATGACTTCTGCATGTTCATGAAATTGGATGTGTTATATAAAGAAGTTTGTGCTGCAGCAAATATGATTGGGAGTTTTTGTGTTTGGGGGTGTTTTTTTTTTTGTTTCACCCTATTCAACTGAATTGCAACATGTAGTGCAGAGTTTTGGATAAAGTTTTTCCATCCTTCATCTTTAAATTTTTACTGGCACTATTTCATACATATATGTGGTGATAATGTAACCTCTTTTGTGCTTGAACTGAAAAAGACACAAATATTTGAGTTGATATTAAACACTGTAAAGGATTTCTTCTGTTTTGTCTAGTGGCTGTGTTCCTGTGTGTGCACATTCTCGATAGAATGTTGCACTTGTATATGTGAATTCACTCTTAATATCAAAGAACACTATCACAATACAATGGGGTTTTTTTTAGTGGCCAGGAGAACCCTATATCAATGAAAAGAACTGGCCTTATCTAAAACCCTGACACTTTCCTGTCTTCAGTTTTGCTGCAGCACAGACTTTGATGGTAATTTTGTTCTCTGATTGTTTTATGGTTCTGATATCTGACTACATCTACCAAGCCTTCTAGTTTGTCAATTTTAGGGACGCTGGACCTTTGACCAACAGGACACACTCTGTCATGGGCTGGGGCCAGGGCAGTCGAGCCTTGTGGGCGGAGGGGGTTCCCTTTTAGAAAGGCTCTTAGATATGAACCTCTACTAGATATACAGTGGGAATCCTTAATTTTAACATTCCATTCTGTTGATAGTTCTATAACTTTTTGTAGTTCGGTTACAATAGTCTTTTAAGATTTCTGTCCTTTCCTGTAGAGTTTCTTTCCCTATGTAGAGTATGTTAGTGCCTCTCATTGTTCTCCTTATGTAGTTGTTAGTTCATAAAAGTTTAAAAAATTAAAAGTTAAGTGTATTCAGGCTATATTTTCAGGTACAGGGCTATAGATCAGAGTTCTGGGAGCCTCACCTGCCCGTTAGGAAACTGCCTCATCCCCTCTCCACCCGACAGAACCCCCTTGGTCAAACTGTACCTTGTCTTCTTATTCCACCCACGAATAGAAACGATATCAGTCAACGACTCACCGGACGTTCTGGACAGGCAGAAATGCCTTGCTGCCTTGGCGTCACTCCGACACGCCAAGTGGTTCCAGGTTTGCATTTTGTTCTTATATTTGTCTTTAAGTAGAACATGTGTACATTGTAATTGCCTAACTTCATTAAAATGTTTTAATACTGAGCTGTAGATGTGCAGAACTTAGCATCTGTTAAATATACATTTGCTAAAGATGCACTTGAATGAATTTAGTTTTTCAAAGAAATGGAAGTAGATGCATAGTTGCTGCTTTGTGTTAAGAGTAAGTTTTCATAAACAGTAAATAAAACTATAAAATTAAACGCTATTGAGATGTTCACATAGTTTACCCTTGACAAAGTAGCACTACAGTAATGTTGTATATATTTTGTCTCAGTCCAGTTCTGGTGTTTATTACTGAACCTGTTTTGCTTGTTGTTTTATTCTAGGCCAGGGCAAATGGCTTGAAGTCATGTGTCATAGTCATCAGAGTGCTGAGAGATCTGTGCACCCGTGTTCCTACTTGGGCTCCACTTAGAGGATGGGTAATCTTGAGACTTAACATTTCTTTTTAATATTCTGGTGTGTGAGATACAAAAAACGAAATAAAGAGAAGCTTTAAAATGAGATGTGGAGAAAATGTACTTGGCCTCATTTTCAAGATCTACGTCAAACATTAGTTGTTCAGTAAAGCTGAATGTAGTTGTGTTCAGAGATTATAGTATAGTGTGGGTTGTAGAGAGCACAATATGGCAGTTACCAAATGATGGCAAAATATTTTCGGGGTTCCAGTCAAGTTTCTTGCTTAACTGGCATTTTCAGTTATCATAACTGCTTGGCCTGTCACTGAATGACAAAATTCCTATCTTGTGCTATAGAATATGCTTAAATAAAGTCACCTAAATATTTTTATGAAAATGTTGTTAATTAATAGGTGATATCATAACATGCTATTGTCTTCTAATGCTTGAAGCAAATCACTTGCCAGCATTTAGCCAGCCCTGCTACATTCCTCCCACCTTTAAGCGCCACTCCTAGAAAAATTGCAGAACTTCTTGCCAGCCACCTCACTACCAGCCATATCTACAAGCAGCAAGTGGGAGACAGCGGGAAAATCATGGGGCAGCGAAAGGAGATGTCATGCTGTGTTCCCTACCTTCCGGAGGACAGCATAGCCAGAGGACTCGGGTGTACATCTGGGTCTTCACAGGACTGAGTCATTGGCACCCTTCCCACGATGTTTCCCATTATGTCTTAGGTTGACTTGTTCCTCTGAAGACCTGGGTGTACACTTGAGTCCTTTGGGCTACGCAGCCCTCCGGAAGAAGTCCTGCATTATGTGGTGGTGCCGGAAGACACTTTTCCACCTAGATATGATGAGTTTCCCATCGTGGTCAGCTGTGAATCGCACATATGGTTATACCTCTGCGCTTGTGCAGGCAGCTCAGAACTCTCGAGACTAATTTTGACGGGAGAGTGGGCAGGGCCAACTGTCAAAATTAGTCTCAAGAATTCCGAGCTGCCTGCGTGAGCGCAGAGGTATAACCATATGTGCACATTCACAGGTGACCACTCGGGAAACTACGGTTACAGGTAAGCAACCCATAAGTCAAAAATGTGTGATTATTTCTGCCATTGTAACCCTCAATAATAAAACCAAACTGACCCCCCCCCCACACACACACACACACACACCCTTTCCGGTTAGAAGGCCTCAAATTTTTCAGCAAGTCCCTGCAACCAGTGTGATAGGTGCACTTCTGTGGATTCAGTTTGTGAAATCAAAAGCAGGAACTTGGATACTCAGCAAAAATATTGCTAAATCCTTGTGAAATACTTTGGGTTGATAAGGCATTTTTGCTTTCATTTCCTTCCATGTTCCATTAGAAATACATATGAATAGTTGTTCATAGACCTCAATCACAGTTCTGTGATATTTTGTACACGCATACATTTGCTTCAACCTGAGTTGCTGTTAAAATTGTCAAACATACAGCGCTGTTGTTTGGAGACAGACCATGCACAGGTCATTTGATGATTCCAGGAGTTAAAAGCATGAGGAATTATTTACACTATGTTATACTAGCAGATATGTAAATACCAATTATCCATCGTGGTCAACTGTACAGAAAAGGCATTGAGTTCAGTTTTTCCATACAGAGGCAGCCCCCAAGTCACAAACAAGATATATTCTGTAGATTTGTTCTTCAGTTGAATTTGTAAGTTGGAACAGGTACACTTTCAAGTGTAGATGGTAGGCATGGTTAGGTTCGGTCGGAATCTTCGTAATTTGGAATAAATTCGGAAAGATTTCCTTTTTGAAGCAATTTCGAAGTTTTTAAGGAAACTGGAAGTCCCTTTGCCCTTCCAAAGCCTTTTCCGCCATTTCTCTTATGAATCAGTAAGTGAGTCGGAAATGATTCAGCTTTTCCCCGCTTTGGTTCCCTGGCCTCAGTTCAAGCCAGAGAAGCATTTTAACCCAGTGTGGATGGATTCCCTTAGTTTCCTTTCCCTCCCCTGTCAGTCTTGGGTGAGAGAAGCTTCTGGAATAAAACAACTACTTTCAAAGTAAAGACCACCCAATGAAACAGGAAATAACACTTTGAAACCGTTAACGAAGGATTTGGAAGTTTTGAAAAGTTTTGAACATTTTTTTCTGTGAAAACCGGAATTGTTTTTAGATCCAAACCACCAGCGCCCCCTACATCCGAAATGAGTTTTGAACCATTTTTTTTAATCAACCAAGCCTAGTAGATAGATATGCTCTTTAGGGAAGGGTTAACACCTCTATGGTGTTTGCTTTGCTGTCTGTGCCCCTATTCAAAGTATTTCACTGTACTTTCTGCCCCTGTAATAATCAGATTTTTTTAATGGCTTGTTTTGGAAACAAGGATTGGTAATAATGCTTCAGTGGAGACACTTTCGGATGTTTGTAACTCAAGTAAATATATACAGTAAAGTAAATATACAGTAAATCTGTGCCTGGCAGGTTTGTGCAGAGATCCCCTAGACCCAGTGCCAGGCCTCTAGGATGCAGCAATCTCAATTCAACTTCCTTTAACATAGTGTAAATATCCACATGTGAATGAATGCTACATTGAGCCAAATGCTTTTCCATCGACTTACTAAGAAGCCAGTGAAGCTAATTATTGTGTGTCAAACTTCCCAGAGCTTGACATACAATAATTAGAGCAGTGCTGAGATCCTGGAGAACATTGGCAGATCTTGGTGTTGGATGTTCTCAGTTTGCATCTGGCAATTGTTTGCTGCTTCTCTTCCTGAGAATCACAGACTGGCTATGCAACTTTGTGACTTTATTGTAAGTGGAAGTGAGAGCTGTGGAAAAAGAATGTTACTTGTATGAGGGACACTTAACGTACACATGTGCCTACACCTGAATTCCCACCAGTGTACATATGGTGTTGCTAGATTTACATGTTTGGGGGAATAGGCCATCCTCAAAGCAAGATGGAAATCATAGTTAAAGCAGTGATAAGTGCTTTAAGTCATATGATCTAGCCTGCTGATACTAACCTTTTGGTCAGAAGGACCTGTATGAAGTCTGCCATCATGTATAGCTATTTTATTCTGTCATTTCACACTTTGAAATATCTTTTCAGCCTCTAGAATTGCTTTGTGAAAAATCAATTGGAACAGCCAATCGCCCAATGGGAGCTGGTGAGGCCTTGAGACGAGTCCTTGAATGCCTTGCATCGGGAATAGTTATGCCAGGTTAGATTCTTGAGAAATTTCAGTGGACATAACTGAAGCATGTTCTTTTATTTCTAGCACAAGCTAGAAGTATTGTATCCAATTCATCAAAAGTGATTGTAGGAACAATATCTTGGAACACATGCTCTTGAAATTATGGACCCATTATTTCAAGTCCCTTAATGGGATGTGACAGACTGTAAGATTGCCTTTGGAGTGCTTGAAAATTATGGCAAGGATGCTGTTTGCTGGGCTTAATGGTCTATATTGTAGATTAGACCAAATTGCTGCCCATTGCATCAAGAACTTCAATTGGGCTGCTTACATTGCTGGTGATGCTAAGGGAATATTTGAGTCTACATAGAGACCTTAGGATAATTCTCTGCATATCTTCCTTGTTTCCTGCCTTCAGATGGTTCTGGTATATATGATCCTTGTGAAAAAGAAGCCACTGATGCTATTGGGCATCTAGACAGACAACAAAGGGAAGATATCACACAGAGTGCTCAGGTATAGTTCTGATTACAGATGTTACAAAATCGCAATGAGTTCTTAATGACAGCGAGTAATCTCAACAAGACTAACTTTTCTATGAAACAGAACAAGGGTCCCATTTCAGTTTTTCAGGAGGTTTTTAAATGTCCTGAAATGAGGTTTCAGGTTTTTTAAAGTGTTTGCTACTCTTTGTTTCTGAAGTTTTTGGCTTTAAAAAACTGGGACTTGGTTTTGTTGTTTATTGCTGGATGTTTGAGAAGCTTGAGAGCAAGCTGGATACCATAGTAACACACATTCTATCTTTCTAGCATGCTCTAAGGCTTGCTGCATTTGGCCAGCTTCACAAGGTCTTGGGAATGGATCCATTGCCATCAAAGATGCTCAAGAAACCGAAAAATGAAAACCCAATTGACTACACAGGTAGTTGTTTAATATTTGGAATTTCTGTTTCTAATCGCAAGATTCTTGGCATTTTTACTGACCTTCTAAAATTTTGCATACAGTCCAAATACCCCCGAGCACGACGTATGCTATTGCTCCGTTGAAACGTCCTATGGAAGAAGATGGAGAGGAGAAGTCTCCAAGCAAAAAGAAAAAGAAGATTCAGAAAAAAGGTATTGAGTTGGCAAGAGGTAGGTATATATAGCTTTCAAGGTGCTTCTGAACATACAGTTAGGATTCATCCACTTGCGGATGATTGTTAGGAAGAGAATAGCAGCGAACCCTTTGCTTTATTTGATAGGTATCGTTTTAGAATTCTATATTTCGTGGAGCATGGGTTTTGACCTTAAAGTGTAGGGTCTTGATTAAACATGTCAGCATCTAACAAAGAACTTCTTTTCTTTAGAGGAGAAAGCAGAACCTCCACAAGCCATGAATGCTCTAATGAAGCTGAACCAACTAAAACCTGGACTTCAGTATAAACTAGTGTCTCAAACAGGTCCAGTTCACGCACCTATATTTACTATGTCTGTAGAAGTTGATGGAATCACATATGAAGCTTCAGGCCCTTCCAAAAAGACTGCTAAGTTGCATGTAGCAGTAAAGGTAAATATAAGGTGGCAAATATTTACTTGATAGTACTTAATGAATTAATATGTTTTAACTTTCATCCCATATATTTCAACTGGGACCCTGTACATTCTGATCTGAAAATGAAATACTGTCCTTAATCGTAGGCTGTGTTTAACCCTGCTGTTCTGTCCGGAAAAACTTACACTTGTTATGTTCGGGTCATTTTGACCCGGATGTTATTTTGATGTTATTTTGAGCCACTGAAAAGTTCTTTTTGAATACCTGTTGCATTATTATACTGTGTGTGATCATAGTTGTTCATTATCAAAGAAAAATTGAATAAAAAAACTTTTTAAATTTGTTTTTATGTTGATTAATGTAAAACAGCCTAATTTGCATATTACACCAAAGTAACAAACTTGTGCGTGAATAATCAGCTATATCTTTTACAACAACATCAACAACAACTTCAGGTAACTATTAGTACAACTAACTTAAAACTAAAATAAATTTTAACAGTATAAAAGCATTTTGAAAAAATAATAATAAAAAATAATCAGAAAAAAATCAAAAAAATCAGTTTTTCCCCCAAAAGGTTTCTGCTAATCTATTTATTCAAAGGCAAAGAAAGAAAAGCACTTTTTCCACACCCCTTTCCCATCTAAATCTTTCCCCCTTCTCCAGTTTCCCCCTTCCCACCCCAATCTGTCTTTCTTCTCCAGAAACCTCCTTTCCACCTCATAGCTGCCTCATTTCCCACCCTCAGCCTATACTCAAGTCAGTAAGTTTTCCCAATTTTTGTCCTAAAATTAGGTGCCTTATATTATATAGGTGTCAGCTTATACTAAAGTATATACTCAAGTTTATATGATATGTGCTTTCTCCCCTGTGTGCGTCCTTTGATGTATATGCAGACTCTCACTCTGACTGAATCTCTTTCCACATTCCATGCATGTATGTGGCTTCTCCCCTGTGTGGTTCCTTTGATGGATACGCAGATTTGAACTGTGACTGAAGCTCTTTCCACATTCAATGCATGTATGTGGCTTCTCCCTGTGTGGGTCCTTTGATGGATACGCAGATTTGAACTGTGACTGAAGCTCTTTCCACATTCAATGCATGTATGTGGCTTCTCCCCTGTGTGGGTCCTTTGATGGATACGCAGATTTGAACTGTGACTGAAGCTCTTTCCACATTCAATGCATGTATGTGGCTTCTCCCCTGTGTGGGTCCTTTGATGGATACGCAGATTTGAACTGTGACTGAAGCTCTTTCCACATTCAATGCATGTATGTGGCTTCTCCCTGTGTGGGTCCTTTGATGGATACGCAGTTTGTCACTCTGACTGAATCTCTTTCCACATTCCGTGCATGTATGTGGCTTCTCCCCTGTTACTGTTTTGCATAACAAAGGTACTATTCTGAGGGCAGGGAGGAGTCACACACACCTGGTAATGCAGCCAGGCAGGCTATGAAAACAGTGGAAACACACTGAGGAAAAAGTCACTCTGAATAACCAGAAACTACTCACAAGGGTAGCAAAATATCAATAAACTGTAATATGTAGCAAAAAGTAAAAGGAAGGACATCCCAATACAAAGCATGGGACAATATATCTAACATCAGTAGTAATACATATCATAAGGAATAACAATCTACATGTATACAGTCATAGGTCAGATGTAATGCCTTCCAGGTGGGAGGTAACAGTACAAAATAGATGATCACAAATGGCTATTACATATCAGTCATATAGCAAAACACATGGCAATCATATATCAATCACATATCAGATATAATAACAGGCATATGAAAACACACAACAGTAAACATTCACATTACCTAGTCTGTTCACAAGGGAAATAAACTTAGCATTTATGCAAAAATACATCAGTACAGCATACCACAGGTACAATGAATTCAAGGCTTTGAGGTAAACTCTCTCAGCTGCTTCAGAAAACAGCTTAGCAATTTCTGACTGAGGAAATGGGAGAAGCTAGTACTGTGTTACTGTTTTGCATAACAGTAATGCAGCCAGGATAAGAAAAAAATTGGTACTGGAAGAAAATGCATATGGTTTGTTCTGAAATCATTTGCATAAATGTATCCATTTATGTCCACCTAAAGCAAGTAGATAACTTGATAAACAATAGTAGATGCAATAAGTAGTCTCAAAATAAACTAAAAATCCTTTGTTTTACTCAAAATATGGTATTAGATTAGTATAAAAGGCTACCGGGTCAATTTGACCCGAACATAACAAGTGTGTAAAAATCTGTAGCGCAAAAAGTAAAGCACCGAAACAAAAAAATTAAGTACCCTTAGTATGAACCCCGTAAATTAGGAAAATAGAAGGAACCACAAGTTTCAAAATCAAAAAATGAATGAATAAACAAATATCTAATTTCCAAAACGGGTCAGATTGACCCGAACAGAACAGCAGGGAAGCTTAAATGATGCGGCATTTGGAAAGTTGTCCCATAGTTGTTATTATAGCCAGTGCAGTTGTGAGCAACTCTAATTTGATATAATGGGAACTGATATGTCAGAGTTTTCCTGGGAGGTGCAACTGTGGGCCCTTCCAGACAGCCCAAAAATCTAAGAGGAACTTGGATTTTAAATCCCACTTTCTCTTGGAATTGAGGCCACACAAACCCCGTGCTTTTGCAAGGGTGGTGTTCAGATACTCACCTCTGCTGATTCAAACTCAGCAGAGATGTGCTGAGGCACTGCCAGTCTTCTTCCCTCCCTCTCCCCTTTGGAAGAGCCGAACGAGGGCTTGGGGAAGGGAGGGGAGAAGGAATTTCTCCTCCAAGGTCCCCTGTTGGTTTATCCAGGGAGAGGAGAAAAGGCTTCAGGCCTGCATCAGGGCCTTCCTCTGGTAAGTTGAGAGGGAAATGGGGGCCATGGAGAGAGTCTACAAAGGGGGAGGGAAGGAAAGCATGTGTTTTCCTTCCTGCAGGGATACACAGGCATGGAAAGGTGCTTTTTTCAGGAGGAATCGGGTTCAAAGTGCACTTTTTTAACACGTGTTTTCCAGCCCTTAATCCGATTCCTCTCGTATTTTGGCTGTAAACATTGTTTAGCCACACACACATACCCCGGTAACCCAATTTAATCTGGGTTATAATGCTTGTGGAGAAGGGTCCTAACTTCAAAGCTGGAGTGATGTGCTCATGAAGTGAGTCAGTTTTTTCCACCCATTTCAGAAACTCCCAAAATGGTGTATTTCTAATGTATAGCAGATGAAATTGCAATCGAGTGTAATGCTTGGACCAGTAAACTCAGTCATTTATCTGGGGTTTTTACCCTGAATATTCAGCATTTAGCAATTTCCGAACATAACATTAGGATGAATGCAGCTGTTCTCCTTTTTTTTCCAGGTGTTACAAGACATGGGATTGCCTACTGGTGTAGAAGGGAGAGAGAGGGGTGATGAATCAGCAGAGGAAACAGATCAGAAACCAGCTGCTGCTACTCCTCCAATTGTGGAAACTGTTTCTACTCCCAGTGCAGCTTCTCCATCAGAATCAGAGGTGAACATTGTTTCCGCCTTTCTGTTTAGCTTTAAGCATGATTGTTTGGGCTGTAACCAGCATTAATCCAAACCAATACAAAGTTTCTGCACTTGAGAACCCCCCTCCTGCCTTGCTTTTTGCCTTTAAGTGCTTTATCTTCCTTTTTCTGCTCAAGATCCCCTGTTGCTTGTTCTTCTTAGTTTCTTGCCCATCTCAAAACTACTACTTTGTTTTTTATTCTTCAAGGCCGTCGTAATTGCCCATACGAGAAATCATTGCTTTTTCTTGTGATCTGGAACCTTACTATTTAGCATCTCTGCACAGCACACTTTATGTAACGAAAGGGACGCTTGTGCCTGGTTTATCAGTGGGAGGTTCAGATTCTAGATTTCTGATCCAACTGACTCCTCCAACTAAACTTACTGTATGTTCCAGGCCCCAGGGAAGTACGTCTCGAGAGCACAAGACGTAGGGCCTTCTCCATCTCTGCCCCTGTCTTGTGGAACTCCTTGCCTACCCACTTGAGGGCCATTGCCTTCAAGGTGTTGGTTTTGACCTTTAAGGCCTTACACGGCCTAGGGCCTGTGTACCTGAAGGACCGCCTTACCCCGTACTTGCCCCCGAGATCACTGCGCTCAGATGAGCAAAATCTGTTGTTAATTCCATCAGTCCGCTCCTGCCACCTGTCGACGACTAGACAAAGGTCTTTTTCTGTGGCGGCACCGGTGCTCTGGAACGCCCTTCCGCACAGTACCCGAGCCATTTCGGAACTGGGCCCATTCCGGAGGGCGTGTAAGACGGCCCTCTTCGGGCTGGCCTTTAATTGGGCACACCGGACCAAGAACTATGATATATGTCCTCTCAACCCGTGCTCTGACGATGTAACCTGTTTTAAATGTGGTTTTATGTTTTTATCAATTGTAGGGTCGCATGTTGACATGTTACAACATGCCGCCCATGTATTTTTGCTGTGATCCGCCCCGAGCCTGCTGGGAGGAGCGGAATACAAAAGTGAACAATAAATAAATAAATAAACGTGTGGCTTGCGACCCTTTGCTCAGGCACTCAAGACCTGGCTTTTTAGCAGAGCTTTTAATGTTTAATGCAGTCTATCTGGTATTGTGTATTTTTTAATGCAATTGTTTTATGTAAATCGCCTGGAGCATTTTAATGGAGGGCGATTAACAAATGAGAAACTGATGATGATATAAATGGTTGACCTTAATTTGTCTGTGGAAGCTTAGCTTGAGATCACCTCATCTCATTCCCTGCTTTCAAAAAAAGGGGAGCACAGAAAAATGATATTTTGATCTTTTTAGAATGTGAAACAGCAGGGACCAATATTGACAAAGCATGGGAAAAATCCAGTTATGGAGCTGAATGAAAAACGCCGTGGTTTAAAATATGAACTGATTTCAGAAACTGGTGGCAGCCATGACAAGCGGTTTGTGATGGAGGTGAGGTGACTTCACAGATAAAACTGCTTCTGTAATTTCGGGGTGGGGGGGGGGAGATTTAAATGCTATTTTATGTGTATTTATTATATTTTAACTGCATTTGAGCTTAAATCTACACTGTATTATTTACTTGTGTATTTGCTTTTTAAGTTGCTATTCGCTTTATTTTCAATTGTGACCAAAGTGTGGGATTGTTAGCCACCTTGAGTCCCCATAGGGAGAAAGGTGGGGTATAAATAAAATAAGAAAATAAATATAAATATTTTTAAATTGATATATAACATTCAAAGTTGTTATTAGTTAATGTAATCTGTATCTTAGAAAAGTATTGCTTCATTAAACTTTTTTTTACTCTTGAAGGTTGAAGTTGATAGCCAAAAGTTCCAAGGAGCTGGTTCAAACAAGAAAGTGGCAAAGGCCTATGCTGCACTTTCTGCGTTAGAAAAGCTTTTCCCAGATGCCCCTCTTCCAATGGAGCAGAAGAAGAAAAGGGCGCCTATGCCAGCACGAGGTGGATCCAAATTTCCCGTGAAAGTAAGTATGCATGCTTGGATTTGCTCTTGCCTCAGCACAAGAGTATTGCCACAGCTGCTGCCATAGTAGTATCATGGTTGCTTGAATCTAAAACACACCATTTGTGGCTAAATTACATTGCCAAACTTGAGGCGATCATTTGATTCAATGGCGTGTTAGAATCGTGCATCTAAACCCATCTGTGCTGTAAAGGAGGAGATCTTGGCTGGGGACGGAGAGAGAGGAGGTAGTGGTTGTGAAAAGGCTGATGGGAACCTACTTCCTTCTGTCGAACCTGGTGGGAAAGCTGGCTTCCTACCAGAGTTTTTGCAGCCACTGCCACCTCACATTTTGAAAAATGTTAAGAAATTATTAACAGAGAAAATGTTGACAAAAAAGTACATTTGACATTTGAGATGCACATTACATTTGATGGCGCATACTCAAGTAAAGATGGCATGATGGTTTATTTGAAAACCATCAAGCTCTGGTTTGAGAACAACCTGTGAAGATGTGGCCAAGGGTTCAGAAGCAAATCTGTATGGCTTGGGGCCAGCGGTTTGGCATGTGGGTGTTGAATAAATAGTAGAGACCATAACTAAAGTAACAAACTAAATTCTTCTAACACCTGGATTTCCATTCCCTTGACAGCATAATCCAGGCTATGGTATGGGAGGCCCTATGCATGCTGAAGTGCCACCTCCCCCAAGCATGCGAGGCCGCGGTAGAGGAGGAAATATTAGAGGCCGTGGTAGAGGCAGAGGTGGATTTGGTGGCGCCAATCATGGAGGCTATATGAATGCTGGTGAGTTGCCTGTTCTGAATGGCTGTTTCTCTCTGGAGTTTGTTCTGTATCTCTGCAAACAACAATGTGCTCTACTAAGTTACTCTTGTGTATATTAACATCAAGTAAATAATACTTTTTAAACATTTCGTTCCAGGAGCTGGATATGGAAGTTATGGCTATGGTGGCAATTCTGCAACAGCAGGCTACAGTAAGTGTTCCTGAGGAAAAAAAACACAATACAAACCTCAGTTCGCTGCTGCATAGTGAAATTACAAAACCATTAAAACAGATTTCATTTTCTTTTAAAATGGATTTTACAATTTCTCTGCTTTAAGCCAAGTTGAAGCAATACACCATTCTTGTAAATACACCTTTCCTGTAAAACAATCTCCCTAAAAACACACAAACACAACTTTATTTTGAGAGGCCTTTACTGGGAAGGGAGGTTACGGGAGCAGAGAAATAAAAAATAAAATTTTTACAATGTGGCACATTTTGCCATCTTCAAAAATTCTAATTTTTTTTTCTCTGCTCTGTCTCCCCCTTTTGTAGGTCACTTTTTCACAGACTGCTACGGCTATCATGATTATGGGTCTTCCTAGATCATCTAAAAGTATTGCACATAAAACAGCTTTTTACTCCAATTTTCTCGAACTCCAAAACCCAAAGTATTCGTGCTGTTTCCCTGTGCTTCACTGGGTTTCACCGCAATGGCTTTTCACCGCAGCTTATCTGAAACTCTTAGCCTACATTCAGTGGCAGTTTTTATTGTGACTTGCCTTTGGTCGTATTGATGTACACTGTGGGGGAGCTAAATTTCAAGGAATGTCTTTGTGCATTGTGCACATTAAGAGCCAACTCTGTTCTGCTTACCAGCAAGGGCCCCTGTGTGCTTTTTAAGGAAAACATTGTTTTATTTTTAAGGAACATGCAGAAGTGTGTTAACTTTTTGTCTTAATTTACAACCAGTTTTGTACAAAACTTACCTTTCAGTCACAAAAAGTGGGTGGATGCTTCTGAGACATTTTAATACTTGAGAATCTACCATAACCTAATGTTTTTAGCATGTATAATGTTGATGTGTATGTGAAATAGTATGTACTAATTTTAATATTTGCATCTTTTGTCCTTCTTGTATTGGTATAATATGCAGGACCTATTGCCTGAGCCACAATTGTTAGGTTGTGTTACCTCTTTTAAGTTTGAATGGTTTGTATGGCTGCAGTGGTCTTTTCTGCAACTAAAGGTAAAAGGCATAAAATACTTTGCAAGTTGGTTGCAGTCCTCAGAATATGCCTTTTTATCTTTTCTTTGCAGTACATTTCGCAGAAAGATGTTTGCAATTTTCCATCTATGAACGTTACTAAACATTGAAAGACACAAGACAATAAACTAGTAACTAAGTTTTTTTAAAAAAATAAACTGATTGTTAATCATCTTTGCTTCAGTATTTAATGTGTGTGAAATTAATCACCTTGGTCCCTGTAGTAGCAATAACTTCGGCATTCAACAGTTAATATGATAGCTAAAGTAAGATTGAAGATTAAATCTGAATCAAAGTGTATCCATTTGCGTTTTGAATGTTAAAAGGTCATTCAGGGAAGAAAGTTTCAAAGAGAAACTACATTTTTCAGTACAGTAATGATGAAAGTAACCACAGTGTGGGGGTGCTTTCTGTGTTTTAGAAGCTGGGCAAGCTTTGAAAAAAAAGGTTCCCTGTCGTGGTCACTGTGAATCGTACTTATGGTATTTCCCGCGCCTGTATTCAAAAACACAGAATTTTGATAGAACACCACGATGTACAGATTGACTTCAAATCTTTAAAATGTTCTCTGGACACATTCTGGTGAAAGTTTAATCAGAGCTATAACTTGTAGTTTTAGAAAAAGGACAGAAAATCTCAGTTGGTTTTATAACCAGTTCATAGTTTTGGGGTATGTAGAAGAGCAGGTTCTAGCACCATGTTTTTCTTAAGTCTTGGCTTGAGAACTTCTGGCTTTAGTGCATTGAAGATGAGCCTGGCAAGAATAGCCAGCCATTAAAATGCAAGTTGCTTGTTGACATATGGCAGCCCCATGGATTTTATTGGGGTTTCTTCATCAAGGAATACTTTAAAAATGCCAGTTCCTTCCTTTATTTATTTATTATTCAGATTTGCTAGACCACCCCTCCCAAGGCTCGGGGCGGTTTCCAACACAGTCAAATACACAAGACATCTTAAAACAGCATAAAAGCATTACTAAAAACAGTCAAATACATCATAAAACAGTTTTAAAACCCCCAATCTTCAGTACAAGAGTCAGCACAATCTGGTGGCGGGGCTGGTGTTAATGCCAATCATTCGCCAAATGCCTGCCGATACAGCCAAGTCTTGCAGGCCCTGCGAAAGGCCATCAGGTCATGCAGGGCCTACGTCTCGGCCGGCAGAGAGTTCCACAAGGTAGGCGCAGCCACCGAAAACGCGCTCTGACGAGTGCTGGCCAACCTGTAAGACCTTACATCTGGGACTTCAAGAAGATTATAATCACCTGAACGCAGTGATCTTCTGGGTATATATGGGGTAAGCCGCTCCCTCAAGTACACTGGCCCCAAACCATGTAAGGCCTTAAAAGTCAGGACTAACACTTTGAAGGAAATCCGGAATTCAATGGGTAACCAGTGCAGCTCGCGCAACAGAGGTGTTATGTGAGCTGCTTTGAAATATAACCTTACAGGATGTGGTATATATTGACCCTCTCCCATCTAAGTACTAATGAGAGTTTGATCCTGCTTTGCTTCCAAAATCAGATGAGATCCATTGGAGGATTTCGTGACTATTTTTGTTCTTTTGTAATAAGAGTGATCTGCAGGCATGATCTACAGGGGGTTTTTTTTACCCCCTTTGTGCAAACCTTGCCAAGAAAGTCCCATTGTAGATCTTGGGGTTCTATCAGTTGGAGATGACTTGAAGACACACAACAACCATAGAGACAGTTGAATTACAGCTAAACCTGGGACTGAGTTTCACCTGTGGACCAAAGATCTTTATACGATGAATGTACCTCACTGAAGCTACTTTCAATGCAAACTGTTGTTTTTATACCTCAACAGCACATTCTTGGCAATTTCTGAAATTTTTGTCCCCTGTTTTTGCTTTTAGTTGTGACTGGTACTTCCATTTACAAGCTAGGTGATTTTCCTGTACATTCTAGGCTTTTTCACTTCAGTATTCTATGCATTTTCACCCTTGTGTATATTACTAACTGTAGAGCTAAACCTTGAGAAAACCCATGTGCCCATAACTTAAGGAATTACTGGACCAGAAAAACAGAAGCCTAGATTTTGAGCAGTCACCTTGATTGGACATGGTCCACATCAGGGATTGAAAACTATTTATAAATGACAAAGTTTATATAGAGAATGAGCCAAATATGTGGGAATGCACAGCCCTTTTAGCCAAAACAGTTGTGTTCAGTGCTAAGGGTCAACTACAGGGAAGATGATACTTTGAGTCAAGCTTGTGTTGAATCATTTGTTTCAGACTTTCGGAACCTTTTTTGCTGTACAGAGTAGAGTGGGTTATAGTTCAGGAAGGCATATTAGATAGTCTTTTGGAATCAAGCCTTTGTGAATGCATAACATAAGTACCTCCTTCGCAGACCTTTGACTCTATTCTGGTTTTTTTAGGTCAGTTCTATAGCAATGGTGGCCATTCTGGCAATGCCGGAGGGGGTGGCGGCTCCTCAGGCTATGGCTCCTACTACCAAGGTGGTGAGTACAGCTCACCTGCTCCTCCTAAACATGTTGGGAAAAAGCAACAACATGGAGGACAACAGAAGCCTTCCTATGGCACAGGATACCAGTCTCATCAAGGTCAACAACAACAACAATCATATAACCAGAATCAGTACCAGAACTACGGCCCACCACAGGGCAAGCAGAAGGGATATAATCAAGGCAACTACACTTCGTACTCAAATTCCTACAACGCACCTGCAGGCGGAGGTGGTGGCGGAGGATCTGACTACAACTACGAGGGAGATTTCAGTGAGTTCAGTGAGTTTCGTTCCAAATGCATTTCATATATTATTATTATTATTATAAAACTGATATAGAAGGAGCACAAGCGGCTAGATAACTTTTAACCAAAAAAGGGCACCAGCGACCATATTGTCTGTAGCATCAAACCATTCTTCCTCTGTACATGAGGCAGGACATTGCGAACAAGCATACAGGCGCGGAGTTGTCTGTTCTGCTCCACTGTTGCACAAGGTTGAGGATTCTTTTAGGTAGTGCCATTTTGCCAGGTTGTCTTTTGATCTGCCCACTCCACTTCTGAGTCTGTTCATGGACTTGCAAGTTGCCAATTTGCCCCTGGAGGCAGACATCATTGGCATCCAATTGGGATTTCCTGGTTTAGCTGCCCAGATGGATACTCTTGCTGTTGCTGGGAGAAAGTTAAGAGGAGTGATGGTTCTCATGAAGCTTTTTCTCTACTGAGAGGCGGCTGATAGCCATGCAGTGGATGGCTTTCACAATGTTCAACCTTATTTCTCTCAGTTATTGGTAACTTCCCATTGCACATTGGGGGGGAGGGGAGCAATGGCAGCTAGCTTGTAGAATTTATCAACAGGTGTAGGTTTAAGACATCCTGTGATTATTCTGCATGTTCCTGATAGTGGGGGGATAGGAGTTATGAAGTCATTTGATGAGCTTTCTACATAAGCTGGTCCCTCTCTGGTATGTTCTGTATCGGGACCCCTTATAGATAAACCAAGAATAATAGAGGATTTTAAATTGAGAACGTAAAGTAACATAAAACATTGTTAATTAGAATTTGATTAGGACCTTTGAATCTTTTTCTTGAATTTAAAAATAAAAGAGGAAGGGGATTCATTCATTTAATTATTATTACTACTATTATTTTATGTTTATATCCTGTTTTTCTTTTAAGATTGAGTCCTAAAGTGACTCACAAACTTCAGGAATATTCAATTTAAAAACCTACACAATATTAAATCAAGTTAAGTATTATCATTATTAAAACTATTCAGCCCAAATCTCATTAAAAAGAATAAATTAACATTGTTAAATGTAATTCCTAGCCTGTGCTTACTTCTCCGGGTATCACTTTCTAGATGATTGGAATGCTGTACATGTATTCCATTATCCAATTTTTAAACTGTTTATGCTTCATTGTGGTGTTTAATAGCCATTCTGTAGCCATTCTGTTCTATCACAGTAATATTGTACTCTCAACACCTCAGAGGAGAGTGATTTAGAAAGTATTTTTTTTACTGGTGTGAATATTTGCCAGGAGTTGGTTTTAAGATGCACCCATTTTTTGTGGGAAACAGAATTCATTATTATTGTCTTTAGTTCTAAGATGCAGGATTTTTTCCTTTATAAACATCTCTAAAAATGGGGTGCATCTTAAAATCGCAGCTGTATCTTAAGTATTTTTGTGGGTGTTTGTGGTACTGAAATAAGGATGCATCTTAACAATCAATGTGGTCTTACAATGGAAGAAACACAGTATATCCAGGCTAAAGTGCAATTTAGCATGGAGCTCATCACTTAACCAAAAAAAATGATAGCATTAAAATAGTAGAAAAAATGTTCTACCACACATCATTGTTATTTCAGTTGAAATTGAATAACTTCAATGCAGTTTCAAAATAAATGATCTTCTGTCCACGTTTAAAGAAACTCTTAGCAAAAAAATGCATTTGGATAGTCTTGGAAATTTTTAACCAGGGCCTAAATACCCAAAAGGTAGCAGATCCCATCCAGTCTTACAAGCTAAGCAGGGTCACTCCTAGTTAATTTTTGGATGGGAGAAAATCCTCTTAGACTAGGTGTGGTGGAAATATTTCAGAGAAAGGAACTAGCAAAACCACCTCTGAATATTCCTTGCTTAAGATTAAGAAAGCAGTCAGAAATTCATGGAGTTGCCCTAAATTGACAGGTGACTCGAAGGCACACACACACACAGAGTTTTAACACCATGTACTAAAACTGTTTGAGGTGCTGAAAGATACAGATTTTTTTTTAATGTAGGGGAGTTCTTGAAAGATGGGTAAAGAAAATCAGCAAGTCTTCTATCCCCCCCCCCCAAAGGATGTGCTTAATTTTCATTTATGAACACAGTTAATTCTGTAGTTTATCTTCTGAAGTTTAGCTCTCATAATATGTATATTTGTGCTGAATTTGTTCAAGGCATTGTGATGTGAGTCCCTCAAAATACTTTCTTAATTTCAGGTTATGGTGGTGGAGGCGGAGGACGTGGAGGCGGAGGAGCAAATAACTATGGTTCAGGAGGGGCCTCCTACAATGCTGGTGGCTATGGAGGAGGAACTGGGGGAGGGGGTACATCTTACCAAGGTAAGCAAGGTTAGTATAGAGAGACACACAACTATGATATACGACATAGTTGTGTGTTGATAAGATCATGTGTTTAGTTGTATACAAACCTTGGGTTTGGCTTAATGGCCAACCATTATCTGTGGTCATTCTCAGTAGTTTACTTTCCTCAAGTGCCCTGGGCATTGAGATTGGAGACGGGGTAGCAGTGATTCTGGACTAGTTTTAAACCAAGAGTGTCAAATTCACTCTCATTGACGGCCAAACCAGCCTTATGGTTGTCTTCAAAGGGCTGTTGAATCCATGGATGGGGAATTCCCAAGTGGGTATTCCCAAGTTCTCACAAAATGAAATTCACATATCATCTGGGGACCCAAAAGAGATACAAATTAAAGAACGCTGACCACTATGTATATAAAAATATATATAGTTGGCCCTCCAACCTCTTGCTCCTGCCACCATCACAAGCACGATTGGTGGGGACGAGAGATGGGGCCTTCTCGGTGTCCCCCCCCCCCAGCTTTGGAACTCCCTCCCTAGGGAGATTAGACTAGCACCCACTTTGTCCTCCTTCCTTAAAGACCTCAAAACCTGGATGAAAGATTAGTCCATGAACGCACACCCCCAGTTGACCATTAGAGTGAGCTCAGCACTTTTCTGCAGCCCTGGCCCTATAATATGCTATTTGCACAAGCCCATGCCCAGCCCTTCCTAATTTCTGATCTTGCCCATCTTATTCCTGGTTCTGGTTTGTGAGATTTTTTTTATTCATTTCATGGTTGTTTTTATACTCTGTTGTTTTTATTTATTTATTTACTGCATTTTTATACCGCCTTTCTCAGCCAATGGCAACTCAAGGCGGTTCACAATCTGCAACGATTCGATGCCAAAGTAATAACAGGGTTCAGTTAAGAACACTTATAAAAACAGTTATAACATAGTTCAACATTAAAGATCTAAAAACCATAAAATCTATAAAAGAGGTCCTCAATGTCTCTGACATAAAAGCACCAGTCTGCAATTTAAATTATATATATGTGTGTATATATATATTATGTATATATATATATAAAAAGAGAGAGTCCGTTTTTTACGCTTATGCATGGACACACCATAACACCCAGGCCCTCAAAACCCACCGCACACATTTCAACAGACCAGCAGCTACAATCGTGGCACAAAAAACCCCAAAGCATAACTCCTAAGACCCCTAAAACCGGCCCCCAAAAAACCCCATGCAAACCTATGGAGGGATCCGAAACACCAAAAACTACAACAAAATGGTGCAGGAACCACTTCCTGTCCAAAATAACACTCCCCGGAAGTTGTCCCTCAAAAAAAAACCCGACAGGAAACACATACCTAATACACTAACAGAAAGTTCCTAGCCTTCTCCCTCTTCTCCGCTGCCTCTCTTTCGCTCCCAGAAGAGGAGCGGAAGGGAGAGGGACCGTCTTGCCACTTTCACAGGAGGAGCTGGGGGACGTGCGCCCGACCACAGCAACGTTCTCCAACGCAGCCCTCCCTGCGAAGGTCGCTCTTCGGCCCACCCTGTGGCAGGGAAGTGACGAAGGGGGAGCGATGGCGACGGCGCCATGGCCGCTCTTCCGGCCCCTTTTCGCTCTCCGCCGCCGCCTCCGTGCTGCTCCCTGAAGAGGAGGACGCAAGGGACCCCCGCGCGATTGCTCTCCCTTCGCCCTTTTCTTCTGGGAGCGGAAGAGAGATCACGCGGGGGGCCCTTTTGTCCTCCACTTCAGGGAGCAGCACTGAACTGGCAGAGGAGAGCGCACAGGGGCCGGAAGAATGGCCATGGCGCCGCCGCCATCGCTCCCCCTTCGCCACTACCCTGCCACAGGGTGGGCCGAAGAGCGACCTTCGCAGGGAAGAGGGCTGCGGTGGAGAACGGTGCTCTGGTCGCCCAGCGTCCTACGCGCCCCGCCCCTTATTGGGAGAGAGAGGGGGGGGAATGATAGAGAGAGAGAGAAACGGAGTGAGAGAGAGGAGGGTGAGAGAGAGAGAGAGAGAAACGGAGTGAGAGAGAGAGGAGGGTGAGAGAGAGAGAGAAAAACGGAGTGAGAGAGAGGAGGGTGAGAGAGAGAGAAAGGGAGTGAGAGAGGGGGGAATGAGAGAGAGGGAGGGGAATGAGAGAGAGAGAAAGGGAGTGACAGAGAGGGGAGGAGTGAGAGAGAGAGAGAAACGGAGTGATTGAGAGAGGGGGGAGTGATAGAGAGAGGGGGAGTGAGAGAGAAAAAAACAGTGATAGAGAGAGGGAGAGGAGGGGGCAGTGATACATAGAGAGAGAGAGAGAGGGGGAGTGAGAGAGAGAAAGGGAATACTAGAGAGAGAGAAGAGGGGGCAGTGATAGAGAGACAGAGTGACAGAGGGGGGAGAGAGAGGGGGGAGTAAGAGAGAGAGATAGTGAGTGATAGAGATTGAGTGATACAGACACAGTGACAAGATAATTTCCAACACTGCCTCGAAGCCGTTACTGGATGGCTGCGAGCCAGTAGGTTGAGGGTGAATCCGGCGAAGACGGAGATCTTGTGGCTGGGTTGCCCGGGTGATGTTAATGTCCGGCTTCCGAGCCTGGACGGTGCGGTGTTATGCCCATCGCCTTCCGTAAAGAGCCTGGGGGTCCATTTGGACTCCCAGCTGACCATGGAGGCCCAGGTCTCTGCGGTCAGCAAGATCGCTTTTTTTCATCTGCGACAGGCAAGGAGGCTGGCCCCCTATCTCTCCCCGAAAGATCTGGCCACGGTGATCCAAGCCACAGTCATCTCAAGGCTGGATTACTGCAACGCGCTCTACGTTGGCCTTCCTCTGTCGGTGACCCGGAAGCTCAGGCTAGTGCAGAACACTGCCGCCCGGCTCCTGTCTGGCACGCCAGCTGGCGCCCACATAACACCTGTTTTGCAGGATCTGCACTGGCTGCCAATTGAGCACCGGATCACCTTCAAAGTGTTGGTCCTCACCTTTAAGGCCTTACACGGCCTGGGGCCAGCGTATTTGAGGGACCGTCTCACCCCATATTGCCCTCCGAGATCACTTCGGTCTGAGGACTCCAATCTCCTGGAGATACCTTCAGCTAAACTCGCAAGGCTGACTGCTACCCGCCGGAGGGCGTTCTCTGTCATAGCACCTACGCTGTGGAACGCCCTCCCGGCCGGAACTCGGGCTATGAAGGACTTGCTCCCGCTAGACGGGCCTGTAAACATACCTGTTTAAGCAGGCCTTTGGTGAGTAAGTCCTGCCCATGCCCCGCCATCTATTCGTTCTTCTGAGGATGATGTGCTGTTCATTGTGTTAACTGTGTTATTAATTACTATACTGCTGTTGTTTTTAATTGTTTTTAACTGCTTATTGCCTGTATTTTACTGTGCCCTTCGGCTCCTGTAAGCCGCCGCGAGCCTCAGGGAGTCGGCGGCATAGAAGCCCGAATAATAAATAAAATAAATAAATAAATAAGAGAGAGAGACACAGAGAAATACAGGGACTGATGGAGAGAGAGTGAGTGAGAGAGAGAGACAGAATGGTACAGAAAAATAGAGAGACAGACAGACAGCGAGTGATGCAGAGAGAGTGTGATGGAGAGTAATATACAGAGAGAGACAGTGATAGATAGGGATAGATAGAGAGAGAGAGAGGTGATAGAGAGAGAGACACAGACAGATAGAGACATGGCACAGCAACGCGTGCCGGGTTCAGCTAGTTGTATATATATAGAGAGAGTTAATTAGATTGTTATATGTTTATTATGTTTTAAATGTGTTTTTAATGATAAGCTCTGTTGTGTTGGGCTTGATTCCACTTGTAAGCCGCCTCGAGTCCCTTCGGGGAGATGGTGGCGGGATATAAAAATAAAATTATAATTATTTATTATTTGCTTTAGACAAATTATTGTAAGGGTCCCCAAATTATTATAAGGGTTCAAAGCCTGGTGTGTGGGTAGCCCATATCCCCCCAAATCCTGAGAGCTTGCAAGAGAAATTTGGAGCAGTATCTGGTACAGTGAAAGGCCTTGGGATCTCTGTGGTCCTCCAGGTTTGGGGGAAGGAGTCTTTTCAACTTTTTGTGTGCATATGATGGTTGTTAAAGACTGTATGCTTGTAGTAGTAATCATGGTGCTGTATTAAAGTGACCCCTTTTTTCCTAGGTGGATATGCTCAGTCAAACTACAATGCCCCACCTGCAAACCAGAATTACAGTGGACCTCCGAATTCCTTCCCCCAGCCCCCCCAGGCTGGCTATGGCAGAAATGACCACAGCATGAACTATCAATATAGATAAACCAGTCTCTTTTGATGGGTGTGAAGCTTTTATCTTCTAAACTTGCATACCCTTTGAATATTGAGTTTTATTTCATCACAGTAAACATGTAAACCCCGTTTCCATGTTGCAGTGCTCTTTGTGATATCAGTCACTAATGGTTGAGTACCTTGTAATTCCATACTTAGCTGTATTTTGGACATTTAATGGTGTATTTAATGGTTTGTTAGTTTACCATTTCAACTTTTTTGTCTAAATAGAATTTGAGTTCATTATCCCTTTTCTGTTTAAATGATGTTCAAGTGTTTAACACAGCATGGCTTTAAATCGATAAGGGATATCCTCTGCTAAATGCTTTTGTGAAGTGAATTTAAACGAGCTTTCTGTATTTTAATGCTTTAGTGTTTTTCAGTTTTATAAGTGAGGACTTTATTTTAAAACTTGTGGGAAAGATTGGGTTTTGTATGTCTGGGTCATTCAGACAGCACATCTGGATAATGCTGAATGTAGACAAATAAACACAAACTCTTCATGTGTCTGCCTGGATTCTTACTCTGCCAAGATACCATTTTCTAATGCAATCGTCTCAAATTTGTGGCCCTCCATGTATTTTCAACCTCAGCTTCCAGAATTTCTGGCCATTGGATAAAGCAGGCTAGGTCTTCTGGGAGTTGGCGTCACAAACATCTGAAGGGCCACAAGTTTGACACCTCTGCCCTAATTCATGAAAGGGTGGGTTGTTTACTGCAGTCCCATTCTTGAAGGAATGCTATTAGATAGTTGTATACTAGTATTTTTGGCTATATTTTCCCAAAATATCATCTGAAAAGCCTAAAGGATGTGCAGTCAGTATGGTCATGTGGCATTGACTTCTTTTTTTTATACATTTATTTCACTTATGTTGTCTTAGAAGTAGTATCTTGAGCATCCTTTTTGAGGTCTTAAATTTGGGGGGGGGGGGGGATGAAAGGATGAAAAGCAGTCGCATCAAGTGGCTCTTGTTTTCTTTGAGATTTCTCTCTAGGTTTTACTGATTGCACATGATAAATCTGCAAGGGCAACCCTTAGAAGCATGGATGGGCTTCTGGATCCTGCATCATGTAGCCTATTTAGGATGCTTTAAATTACAGTACACCTCCGTATTACAGAAGTGATCCTTCATGTGATACAATTTTCATGTATAATCTTGAGCCCTATTTTTCTGACCAGAAAATGAATAATGTCGTGGGCTTCCAGCTGAAGCATACCATAGAATCAAAGTGGAGAGGTCCTAGTAGTGCCTAGAGAAGTGTTATTTCTGGGGCTACAGCGCAGCTTTGTGGTCATCTTTTGGCAGAACATCCATAGAATTGTGTTCAGGCCTAAAGGGAACACTTCTCTAGGCATCACTTTCCTCCAGTGTGATTCTATAGAAGTCAAAACTCTTCATGTATCACTGAAACTGTTCAATGAGCTCATGTAATAAGTGGGCCTATTATAACCGATGTAATGCAGCTCATTACTAAGAAGAAACAGTAACTGCAATTCACAGTTGGGATGACTTAGTGTAAGATAACTAAAAGTTATGGATATTGTGGCACTGAAGTGAAGTATAGTATGAATGTTAAATCGGTGTTTTTCAGGCTACCTAATGTAGAGGGCATTTTTCAAGTCTGCCATATTTTTTCTTACATGGCATTACTAACGTATCTTTTTCTTATTAGCCATTTTTTTCTTTACTGGAAACTTTGGTAGAGGCTGATAATTTGCAGACTTGACACTGACCCATGGATCATTTCCTGTAGTACTGAGTTAAACACACAGTTTATCGCCTGTGCAATAATAAATTGAGTTTTTTTAAAGATGTCAGTTTTTTCTTTTCTGATAGCAGATTAACATCACTATGAAGAAATTTCAGGAGAACACAGTTATACCTTGCTGACTACAGATCAACCTGTTGAACAGGCGTGCTCATTAGGTAGATTGTGATCTACTGGTAGATCGCGTAGGGCATCTTGGTAGCTCGCAGGCAGGGCAGGAGGAAGGCTCAGTCCCGCCCCGCAGGCTCCCAACGCTGCCCAGGTGCAGAAGGAGGTTGGACTGGATGGCCCTTGGAGGTCTCCTAGGAACCCATTATTATTATCAGAGGCTGAATGGCCATCTGTGAGGAATGCTTTGATTGTGTTTTTCCCTTATGGCAGAAGGAGGTTGGACTGGATGGCCCTTGGAGGTCTCCTACTCTAGGAACCTATTGTTGTTGTTGTTACTATTATTATTAGCAGAGGCTGAATGAATATTATTATTATGAATAAATTCAGGGGCTTATACTCACATTTAGTTGAATTCAGTCTTAAAATATATGGCTCTCACTGAAATAAATTTCCAAATATTTTGCTTTTATGGCTCTCTGAGTAGTGGGTAAGTAGATCATTTTGACTTGGCTGATTTATAAGTAGCTCGCATGCTGAAAAAGTGTGAGCACCCCTGCTGTAGAACTACTTTTCTCTGTTTTGTAGATTGTGTTGGCATTGTGGTATTCCAATAAATTAGAAACAAATTTGCCAACATAGTAGGTTGAAAATACTGTTACTGCTGTCCTCAAATTCCTTATCTGACTAGAGCCTTGCTGCTGTTCAGATGCAGAATGAAATCTGATGCAGGCAATGTTGCAATTACTATGAAGAGATGGTATTACATACTAATCTCAACCAAATCAGTTTCTCTGGGTTGTATTAGATCAGGCATGGGCAAACTTCAGCCCTCCAGGTGTTTTGGACTACAACTCCCTAATGGCCTCAGCCCCCCCCCCCCAGGCCACTTAAGCAGAAAAGAAGACACCGGGAGGGCCGAAATTTTCCCATGCCCATATTAGATAGTAGCCTTTTATACATGAAGGAGCTTTAGTCTGTGAAGTGCAGAGTGTTGATCAATTGCTTGATTACATAATGCCTTCAGATTTGCTTGGAATTTCATCTGTTACATCTTTCAAGCCATTGTAGTAGCTTTATTCCACACACACTACGAAAGGATTTACTTGTAAGCCGCTCTGAGTCCCCTTTGGGGTGAGAAGGGCAGCATATAAATGTAAATAAATAAAGGATTACATCCCAAAAGAGTAATGTCAAAAATAAAGTGCATGGTTGATTTTGTGTGAGAATTGTTTTGCGTATAAAGAAAAGCTTTATACTCTAAACTGGTTTCTGCAGGAGATCCATCTCACACCAGGATATACATAACTACAAAATTAAAATAGTACTAACGGTGAAAACTATATCAAAAGCAGAGCCATTAGAGATTATTATGGTTTTTAGAGATGAAGCATGAAAAAAATACTTGATATGCGAACTGTCATGGATAAAAATGCACAAATGTTTCTGCTTCTAAAATCTTTCCCAATTTAAGGGAATCTCCCATTCCACCTCAAAAAAGCAGGGACAGAAAGCCATCTTTTGATTAACCTTCCTTGTGCTAGTGTGTGGATTCATATTGCTGTGATTGCAGTGCTTCACATATTCAATAGAATACAATTTCTATTGTGAGAGCATTTCCAAAATGCTTGACCTTGCGGCAGATTGGGCTCTGAAGTTCCCAAGATGTATTACGGGGGTAGGGAACCTATGCCAGATGTGGCTCTTTTCATGATTGCATCTGGCTCACCAGAGCAGCCCGGGCCTCTGTTTCCCAGCATGCAGCGAGGAGGAGTGACACAATTCCATGACTGCCGCTTCCGCACTTCCATCGCCGCTCGAGATCACCTATGAGATCACATATTACGCCGCGTTTGCAGCGTTTGCATTGGTTACCAACAGAACAACGGATCTCATAAAATACTGACTGACATTTAAAGCCCAAAATGGTCTAAGACCAGGCATGTAGCTGGGGGGGGGGGCTTGAGGGGCTTCAGCCTCCCCCCCCCCCCAAAAAATTCTCAGGGTGGTCCGCGAGAAGGCCTTACTGGTACATTATTTAAACTGTTATGTGTATTAATATGATCTGATCACCATGCTCAATATATCCCATATGCATGGGGGTATTGGGATAACAATACAAAAGGGTATTGGGATAACAAGACTGATTTTCAACACACCCCCCGGAATCAAACAGCCCCTCCCGAATCAAAATCCTAGGACCTTCATATCTTGGAGATTGCCTCATTCCTTCTTTTTTCACCAGCAATCACCTCAATCTGCTCAGGAAAATCTAGAGAAGTGCGCTGGAAGCCACAAGGCGTGCAGCTTTTTCGACGCTTTCTCCAATTTTGTGGAATGCATTGCCCCCATATCTTAGACTAGCTATGCCGGATCTGAGATCTTTTACACAAGCACTCAAGACCTGGCTTTTTGGCTGTGCATTCAATTTGTAATCAGATCTGTCAAATGCCATTACTATACATGTGTTTTATATTGTATAATGTTTATTATTTCAATTTATATACCACCCTTCCCGAGAAGGCTCAGGGGGGTTTGCAACAACAACCAACACAATCACAGTAAAATAAAACATAAAAACAACTTTAGACCAGAGTGGACTATGCGGTATTAAAGGTTAAATGCTTGTCGAAAAAGGTAGGTCTTACAGGCCCTCCTGAAGGCCTGCAGATCAGTTATTGATCGGGTCTCCTCAGGAAGGGCGTTCCAGAGAACAGGCGCTACTGCAGAAAAAGCGCGCTGCCGCGTTGATGATAAACGGCAGACCTTGAGAGATGGGACCTCCAATAGATTTCGATCCATGGACCGTAGTGGCCTCTGGGGAGTGTGCGGGGAAAGACGGTCCTTCAGGTACACTGGTCCCAGACCATGCAAGGCCTTAAAGGTTAGCACCATCACTTTGAAGGCAATCCGGCACTCAATTTTAAATTATAAGTCGCTTGGAGCACTCCAGTGGAGAGCGACTAACCAAGAAATAAAGTGAAATGAAATGTCTACCAGACAGGTTTCATTACAAACATGAGAGTTCGGTAACACCTTGTTCGTGCCAGCAAGATACCCGAGAGCTACTGATCATCTCAATGTACTTGAGCAGTTGTACTTTCTAATTTCCAACTAACCTATTCCTTGTGCGTTATAAGCTATTTTTAATTCTCCCTTGTGGTCAACTCTGAATCACACATATGGTTAATACTGCGCCTGCGCAGATAGCTTTGGAATATTCTAGACCAGTGTTTCTCAACCTGGGGGTCGGGACCCCTATGGGGGTCGCGAGGGGGTGTCAGAGGGGTCGACAAAGACCATCAGAAAACACATTATTTTCTGTTGGTCATGGGGGTTCTGTATGGGAAGTTTGGCCCAGTTCTATCGTCAGTGGGGTTCAAAATGCTCCATGATTGTAGGTGAACTATAAATCCCAGCAACTACAACTCTCAAATGCCAAGGTCTATGTTCCCCAAACTCCACCAGTGTTCACTTTTGGGCATCTTGACTATTTGTGCCAAGTTTGGTCCAGATCCACCATTGTTTGAGTCCACAATGCTCTCTGGATGTAGGTGAACTACAACTCCAAAACTCAGTCAATGCCCACCAAACCCATATAGTTTTTTTCTGTTGGTCATGGGAGTTCTATGTGCCAAGTTTGGTTCAATTCCATTGTTGGTGTAGTTCGGAAAGCTCTTTGGTTGTAGGTGAACAATAAATCCAAGCAACTACAATTCCCAAATGACAAAATCAATCTCTATTCAAATTTGGACACACCGGGTATTTGTGCCAAATTTGGTCCAGTGAATGAAAATACATCCTGCATAGTTCACCTACAACCAAAGAGCTTTCCGAATGGTGGAGTTCGGAAAGCTCTTTGGTTGTAGGTGAACTATAAATCCGAGCAACTACAACTCCCAAATATCAAGGTATATTTTCCCCAAACTCCACCAGTGTTCACATTTGGACATAATTGAGTATTTATGCCAAGTTTGATCCAGATCTATCATTGTTTGTGTCCACAGTGCTCTCTCGGTGTAGGTGAACTACAACTCCCAAACTCAAGGTCAATGCCCACCAAACCCTTCCGGTGTTTTCTGTTGGTCATGGGAGTTCTGTGTGCCAAGTTTGGTTCAACTCCATCATTGGTGGATTTCAGAATGCTCTGATTGTAGGTGAATTATAAATCCCAGCAACTAAAAATCCCAAATGACAAAATCAATCTCTATTCAAATTTGGACATACCGAGTATTTGTGCCAAATTTGGTCCAGTGAATGAAAATACATCCTGCATATCAGATATTTACATTACGATTCATAACAGGAGCAAAATTACAGTTATAAAGTAGCAACGAAAATAATGTTATGGTTGGGGGTCACCACAACATGAGGAACCGTATTAAAGGGTCGCGGCATTGGGAAGGTTGAGAAACACTGTTCTAGAGACAGTAAAACAGCCATATCAATTACATATAATAAAAGTCAGTGTTTGCGGGCGGTGGGCGGGTGGGCCGAGCGACGGGAGGAATATGTGCCAGCGTTTCGATTGGCTGCCACTCCGGGGTTATTTGCATAACGGCTCTGAATGGCCAGCCTCTCAACATTCCAACAATCCTAGGCAGCAGAGAAAAGAAGGGAAAGGGCCTGAGGCAGACACACAGAGCCCATCTGGCCCATTCTACATCCTGGTGCAGTTTCAAATAGGACTAAAGCGGTTTTTGGTACTTTTCTGTGCAGGAGTACAGTCAGAGAGTGATGCTGCACACGTGTAGAGCTTTGAAAAGTGGGTTTCTGTGCCAAGAATCAGGCAGGCACTTGTTCCGTGAAAGTAACACTGTGATTGGCGCTTCTAATCTATGCTGTGACTTGCTGATGTACACCCCGTGCCTAACGTGAGATAACGTAGGCTTAGATTGGTCTAACAGTACAGGATGTGCTAATGGGAGACGTTTGTGCCAAAAAGGGAAAAGAACTGCGCATGTACGGAGGGATTCAGCCCCATCCTTTGCTGGCAGGGAAAGGCAGAATGTGAAATGTTGCAAACCGGGTACATGAACGTCCCAGGCCGCTGATATGTACTGTGAGAAAGAACTAACTTAGTAATGCCCATTGTTCTTTTATACATAAAATGGAAATGCAATGTTTTATTGGAGACACCAGACACCAATTATGATTGTGTAAAATCCATGAAGGAGGGCGGGCTTTTCCCCGAGATGCCGCCATTGGGGTATAAATGTTTTGTACTGAGAATGACCGGGGCCTTTGCCCCTGATAGCAGCCGTGTTCTGCTGGCAAACCCCACTAGCTGGTGTCATCAATAAACCATTTTTGATTTCATCTACAGCACAGTTGTCGTGAGTTTTCCCTCATCCTTGTACCCGCACGTCCAGGTAGCCTTGGTAAGAGTAAATTTGCCACTCGGAGTTCCATAACTCCCTAATTTGCTGCTTCAGGACGAACCATGGATGATGGGACTTGAAGTACCTCCACCCACCCCTGAGAACGCTGTCAGAGAGGGTAAAAGAAAGGGCCTGACTGAATTAACACAAGATTTTTCTGGACTAGGCCTCAGTTACTCCATAAAGGGCCTGAAAGGGCCTGACTGAATTAACAGTCAGGCTTCCTAAACTTCATTTTCTGGACTAGGCCTCAGTTACTGGGCTACTATGCAAGGACTGAGTTAACAGTAAGGCTGCCTTAACTTGATACTCCAGATTAGGCCGTCAATCATGGGATCCTGTGTATGGCCTGAATTGACAGTAACACTTCCTCAACTAGATTATCATGACTAGGCCAAAGTTACTGGGATACTGTGTAACGACTGAAATAACAGTAAGGCTTCCTAAACTTGCTTTTCCTGACTAGGCCTCAGTTACTGTGATACTGTGTCAAGACTCATCCAGTGCATGATCATGACCACACTTGGCATCCACTTTACATCCTGGTGCAGTTCGGAGGAGGGTGCACCACGGATGATGGGACTTGAAGTACCTCCACTCACTTCACAAGACTGCTGCCAACCTCATCCAAAGACTGATCAAGACCAAACTTGGCACACAGAGCCCCCATGACTCATTCTACATCCTGGTATAGTATTGAGGAGGATGGACCACGGATGATGGGACTTGAAGTACCTCCACTCACTTCACAAGACCGCTGCCAACCTCATCCAAAGACTGATCAAGACCAAACTTGGCACACAGAGCCCCCATGACTCATTCTACATCCTGGTATAGTATTGAGGAAGATGGACCACGGATGATGGGACTTGAAGTACCTCCACTCACTTCGCAAGACCGCTGCCAACCTCATCCAAAGACTGATCAAGACAAAACTTGGCACACAGAGCCCCCATGACTCATTCTACATCCTGGTATAATATTGAGGAAGATGGACCACGGATGATGGGACTTGAAGTACCTCCACTCACTCCACAAGACCGCTGCCAACCTCATCCAAAGACTGATCAAGACAAAACTTGGCACACAGAGCCCCCATGACTCATTCTACATCCTGGTATAGTATTGAGGAAGATGGACCACGGATGATGGGACTTGAAGTACCTCCACTCACTTCCCAAGACTGCTGCAACCCTCATCCAATAACTGAGCAAGACCAAATTTGCCACACATAATCCCCATGACCCACTCTACATCCTGGTGCACTTTGGAGGAGGATGGACCATGGACGATGGGACTCCCAGCACCTTCGCTTACTTCCCGAGACCACTGCAAGCCACATAACCAACTGATAAGAACCAACCTTGGCACAAAATGCCTTTCACAAATAACCCGGGCAGTGCCGGGTCCCCAAGCTAGTGATTTAAATAAAACTACCTGTAAGCTTTTAAATTTGTAGAACCTTATTGGGCCGAAAAAGGCAGTAATACAGTCTTTACCACTAGGTGTTGCTACATTACTGTGCCTCTAGTGCAGTGTTTCTCAACCTTCCCAATGCCACGACCCCTTAATCCAGTCCCTCATGCTGTGGTGACCCCCAACCATAAAATCATTTTCGTTGCTACTTCATAACTGTAATTTTGCTACTGTTATGAATCATCATGTAAAATATCGGATGTATTTTCATTCACTGGACCACATTGGGCACAAATGCCCGATACACCCGATACTGGTGGGATTGTGGGGGGTGATTTTGTCATTTGGGAGGTGTAGTTGCTGGGATGTATAGTTCACCTACAATCAAAGAGCATTCTGAACTCCACCAACGATGGAGTTGAACCAAACTTGGCACACAGAACTCCCATGACCAACAGAAAATACCAGAAGGGTTTGGTGGACATTGACCTTGAGTTTGGGAGTTGCAGTTCACCTACATTCCAGAGAGCACTGTGGACTCAAACAATGATAGATCTGGATCAAACTTGGCACAAATACTCGTCCAAATGTGAACACTGGTGGAGTTTGGGGGAAATAGACCTTGATATTTGGGAATTGTAGTTGCTGGGATGTATCGTTCACCTACAATCATGGAGCATTCTGAACTCCAACAACAATGGAATTGAACCAAACTTGGCACACAGAACTCCCATAACCAACAGAAAATACTGGTAGGCTTTGGTGGGCATTCACCTTGACTTTTGGAGTTGTAGTTCACCTACAACCCCCCCGGGTACTGGTTGTGGGGGGTCGGGAGCAGGTGAGGGTTTTGCCCTCCTTTCTGCTAGAGATCCCTGTGTACAACTAGTGGGCCACTGTGTGACACAGAATGCTGGACTAGATGGGCTGAGGCCCGATTCAGCATGGCTCTTCTTATGTTCTTATGTACATCCAGAGAGCATTGTGGACTCAAACAATGGTGGATCTGGACCAAACTTGGCACAAATAGTCAAGATGCCCAAAGGCGAACACAGGTGGAGTTTGGGGAAAATAGACCTTGACATTTGGGAGTTGTGGTTGATGGGATTTATAGTTCTCCTACAATCATGGAGCATTCTGAACCCCACCGACGATAGAATTGGGTCAAACTTCCCATAAAGAACCCCCACGACCAATAGAAAATAATGTGTTTTCTGATGGTCTTTGGCGACCCCTCTGACACCCCCTCGCGACCCCCATAGGGGTCCCGACCCCCAGGTTGAGAAACACTGCTCTAGTGCTCTTCTGAACTTGTCCCACTTTTTTAAAAAATGCTTTCGTTTGTCATAGATTTTTTCTTCTGTTTTTAATCAACTTCACTTACAAGTCGGGTGCTTCATTTGCTGTTTTAACCTTCAAACTTTGTTTTTAGCTTGCTAAATAGTCTAACATGTTTTTAATAGGTTTGCATTATTTTTATGCTTTAAAATGTCTTGGGATTGTTTAAATTCATTTGTACACCAATCTTTAAAAAGCCTGTGCAATTCTAAGCTGTATCAAATGTCTAGATCACTGTTTCCCAACCAGTGTGCTGGGGCACATTAGTGTGCCGTGACCAATAATCAGGTGTGCCGTGGGAAATTGGAACCTTCAGGAGGGGAGGGGGAGAGTCTAGTATGTTGAAGTACAAAAACCCTAAGAAACCTACCTCGATAAAGGCATAACATTACAAACACCCCCCTCCCCACCCGTTGTCTACTTGGTCTCTCCCTCTCCATGTATTAGGAAGACCCGCCTCCCTTTTCCCAAGTAGAGACCTCCTCTTGCCTCCTGGGGGTTCTGTGTGGGAAGTTTGGCCCAGTTCTATCATTGGTGGGGTTCAGAATGCTCTTTGATTGTAGGGGAACTATAAATCCCAGCAACTACAACTCCCAAATGTCAAGGCCTATTTCCCCTGAACTCCATCTGCGTTCATATTTGGGCATATTGAGTATTCATGCCAAGTTTGGTCCTGATCCAACATTGTTTCAGTCCACAGTGCTCTCTGTATATAGGTGAACTACAACTTCAAAACTCAAGGTCAATGCCCACCAAACTCTTATAGTATTTTCTCTTGGTTATGGGAGTTCTGTGTGGGAAGTTTGTGTCTTTCTACCATTCCTGCCAGGATATCTATGTTGTGTTCAACGAAACAGGCCCAGGTTTCACACTGAGTGTATAAATACATTTAAAAACATATTAACTATATGTATCACTGTGTTAGAGTGTCATTTTGTGTCATTTTGGTTGGTGGTGTGCCCCAGGATTTTGTAAATGTAAAAAGTGTGCCGCAGCTCAAAAAAGGTTGAAAAACATTGGATTAGATCAGTGTTTCCCAACCTTTTTTGAGCCGCGGCACCCTTTCAACATTAAAAAAATCCGGGGCACACCACCAACCAAAACGACACAAAATGACACTCTAACACAGTAAAAAATGGCTGGGGTTGGTGGTCTGCTGGGAGCAGCTGCTGGGAGTGCGAGCCGGGAGGGCGGAGCCAGGCTGCACCATGCCCCGCCCCCTACCCCCCTGCTTCACCTCTCCCAGCAGCTGCTCCAGCCTTGAGGGGCAGTGCCAAGCCAGCGGTGCCAGAGCCAGCACAATGCTGGCTTGGCACTGTCCCCTCAAGGCTGGAGCAGCTGCTGGGAGTGCCGAGCTGCGGGAGGGGGCAGAGCCAGGCCGCGCCATGCCCGCCCCCTCCCCAGCTTCAGCTCTCCTACAGGCAGCGCCATGCCCCGCCCTCCCCCAGCTTCAGCTCTCCTGCAGGCCGCGCCATGCCCGCCCCTCCCCCCAGCTTTAGCTCTCCTACAGAGGAGGAGCATGAGTGGTGGACGGGCTTCAGTGGGCGAGGGGCAAGAGTCATGGCGGGAGTCATGGTGGATTGGAGGCTGGCTGGGAAGCGGCCGAGGAGGCGCGCCCGGTCCTTCTTTCTTTTTCTTTGCCACTGCCCGGCCCTTCCTCCTCCTCCCCAAGCAGCAGGAGTTTGGCAGGAGGGGGAGGAAGGGGGGCAGAGAGCTTTTCTCGTGGCACAGCAGGAGGTCCATCACGGCACACTAGTGTGCCACGGCACACTGGTTGAAAAACATTGGATTAGATGTTTGGCAGCATCACTGTCCCAAACTGCCTCTGACTAACTTTAGAAAATAGACTTGCTTTGACTAACATTAAACAATACGCTTAATTGTCTGGACTCAGCCGTTTAGGCAACAAAAGCCTCATGAATAGATTGTCACTGGATTGCTGTGAGTTTTCTGGGCTGTGTGGCTATGTTCCAGAAATATTCTCTCCTGACATTTCACCCACATCTATGCCAGGCATCCTCATATGTGAGGTCTGTTGATATCTAGGCAAATGAGGTTTATGGGTCTGTGGAATGTCCAGGGTGGGAGAAAGAACTCTTGTGTGTTTAATGCAAGTGTGAATGTTGCAATTGGCCACCTTGATTAGCATTGAATGGCCTTGCAGATTCAAAGTCTGGCTGTTTCCTGCCTGGGAGAAACCGAAGCTGCAAGGCCATTCAATGCTAAACAAGGTGGCCAATTGCAACATTGCCCTGATTGTTTCCTGTCAGGAATTCCTCTGTTTTCTGAGTGTTGCTCTTTATTTACTGCCCTGAGTTTAGAGGGTTTTTATAAAATACTGGTAGCCAGATTTTGTTCATTTTCATGGAAATTGTCCTGCCTTTCTGGCTTGTGTAGCCTGAATTGTCCACATGCTTCTGTGTCCAGGTTAGTTTCAGTGGCTTCTCTGGTAGAAGAAGTCTGCAGCCTGTTCCTTGATATGTGTTTGGGCAATGGTGATTGTGGTGCCTTCTCTGGTTGAAGTAGTGGTCCAGCATTTCCCTGTGTTCTCAAATAATATTCTGTGTTGTCCAGGTTAGTTCATCACATGCTCTGCTTGTCTACAGGTGGCTGACTTCATCTGGTGTTTGAAGGTCCCTATGTGGAGTCTACAGGTGCCTTCTCTGGTTGAGCGCCTTTCATGTTCCTTGATATGTGTTTGGGCAATCCTGGTCCCTATGTGGACTTGTCTACAGGTGCTTTGAAGCTGCAAGGCCATTTAATGCTAATCAAGGTGGCCAACTGCAACAATTTGCAATTTCAAATGTCAGGAGAGAATGCTTCTGAAACATGGCCATACAGAGCAACAGGGGATTTTGGCCATGAAAACCTTCGACAGCACATAGATTGTCATGGTTTGTGGGGTTGCCTGTTAATACTGCTCATAGGGTTACAGCCTGTGTTGGATGGGGTTACACTCCCCCTGAAGATGCAGGTTCGCAGCTTGGGAGAGATCCTGGACTCATAACTGAGCCTGGAACCCCAGATCTCGGCGGTGGCCAGGGGAGCTTTTGCACAGTTAAGACTCGTGCACCAGCTGCGCCCGTACCTTGGGAAGTCTGATCTGGCTACAGTCGTCCACGCTCTGGTCACATCCCGAATAGATTACTGCAATGCACTCTATGTGGGGCTGCCTTTGAAGACTGTTCAGAAAATGCAACTAGTCCAACGGGCGGCAGTCAGATTACTAACTGGAGCTACATACAGGGAGCATACCACCCCCCTGTTGTGTCAGCTCCACTGGCTGCCTGTCCATTTCCGAGCTCAATTCAAAGTGCTGGTTTTGACCTTTAAAATCTCTATACGGTCCTGGCCCAGCTTACTTGTCTGAACGCATCAGCCTCTATGTCCTACCTCGTAATGTAAGGTCATCCGGGGAGGCCCTGCTCTCGCTCCCGCCAACTTCTCAAACGCGGTTGGTGGGGATGAGAGAGAGGGCCTTCTCGGTGGTGGCTCCCCGTCTGTGGAACGTGCTTCCAAGCGACATACGATCAACTCCATCCCTCCTGGCATTCAGGAAAAAAGTGAAATTTTGGCTGTGGGACCAGGCGTTTGCACATTAGCACAATGCAGCACTTTGGACTGGATTTGTAATGGCAAGTTGATGGAGATGGCTCAATGCTCGTTATGGACGAAATACTGTTTTTAACTTAAGAGAATGTGCATGATGTGTTAATGTTAATTGTATTTTAATATATTTTAATGCTATATGTTTTTGGTTTCATATTGTATTTATTATGCTGGCATCGAATTCTGCCTTTTGTTAGGCTGCTCTGAGTCCCCCCTCAGGGGTTGAGAAGAGCGGGGTCGAAATGTTGGAAATAAATAAATAATAGAATCTGGAGCCCATGTGGACATTTTCTTAGGCTGCTAAATTATCCTGTTTCCCCTCTGGTTTTCCTCTGTTGAGAGAACGGCATGAGTTTCCTATTTATCTCATGTTAGAGCTGTTCAACAGTGGAACTCTCTGCCTTGGAGTGTAGTGGAAGCTCCATCCTTGGAGGCTTGCAAACAGGCTGGGTGGCCATCTGTCAATGTTACTTTGATTTGTGCTTTTCCTGTATGGCAAGGGGTTGGACTAGATGGCCCACAAGGTCTCCTCCAACTCTACAAGTCTATGATTCTATGAATTGTGTGTAAGTATATTGATTGTATTGTTTTATTATGTGCTGTTATGTTGTTATTATCTTTCATTGGGCTTGGCCTCATGTAAGCTGCCCCGAGTCCCCTTGAGGAGATGGTGGCGGGGTTTAAATAAAGTATATATATATATATATATATATATATATATATATATATATATATATATCGAGCGAACACGGAGATCCTTTGGCTGGGTCTCCCGGATGGTGGGGATCTCTAGCTTCCAACCCTGGACGGCGCAGCGTTATGCCCGTTGTCATCAGTAAAGAGCCTTGGAGTCCATCTGGACACTCGGCTTTATATGGAGACCCACATCTCCATGGTTAGCTGAGTTGTGTTCTTCCACCTACGCCAGGCTCGGAAGCTGGCCTCCTACCTGTCCCGCCGTGACTTAGCCTCGGTGATCCAAGCGACGGTCATCTCAAGACTAGACTACTGTAACGCTCTTTACATTGGCCTTCCTTTGTCGGCGACCCGGAAACTAAAGATGGTGCAGAACGCTGCAGCCCGCTTGCTTGCAGGCGTGTCCGCATACCACCACATTACACCTATTCTTCAGGAGCTACACTGGCTGCCTGTTGAATTCTGGATCACCTTCAAAGTGTTAGTTTTTACTTTTAAGGCCTTGTATGGTCTGGGGTCAGTGTACCTGAAGGACCGCCTTACCCCATATTGTCCCATGAGATCACTGAGATCAGAAGAGCAGGACCTTCTCTTAGTACCGAGCGTCAAAGCCTTTCGCCTGACTTCGACGAGGAGAAGGGCATTTTCTATTATTGCACCCACACTTTGGAACTCCTTACCGTCGGAGATTAGGGCACTCCGCGACCTCATGGCGTTTCGGAAGGCCTGTAAGAACTGGCTGTTCTGACAGGCTTTTGTAACTTGAGGTAGTTTAGTGATATATGCTGTTCTTACTGCTAAATGTTGTTGTTTTAAATTGTTTTAAACTGTTTTTATATGTACTATGTGTTGCAATTTGTTCGATTGTGAGCCGCCCCGAGCCACCCGGGAGTGGCGGCCAAGAAATTCGAATATATATATATATATATATATATATATATATATATAAGATTAGGCAGGTAGTAACAATTCTTTTTAAAAGACTCATTTTAAAAAATCTACTCATGAAAGCCTTTCATTACATTTTATTAGTTTCTACAGAACCTTGATTTCACATTTTGACAATTTCAATCTTTTATTGATGTTTGCGAGCAGCTTTGAAATCTCTAGATGTGAGCACATTATAAATACTATTAAATAAATTATCAAGCAAACTCTTCGTATCAATGTAAACAAAATTGTCATCAACAGCCTATATCAGTGTTTCCCAACTGCTGTTCCGCAGCACACTACGGTTCCGTGAGGAATCACCTGGTGTGCCGTGGAAAACCTCTCTTCCCCCCCTTTCTCCCCCTCCTGCCGAACTCCTGCTGCTGCTGCTTGGGGTGGGGGGGGAGGAAGGGCCCCAAAGGGGAGAAGGGACCTTCCTTCCCGGGGGAAAGGGTCGGGGCCTGGCAGGAGGACCCTCGGAGGAAGGAAAGGCAGGCGGGATTCCGTGAGGGACTCCCTCGCCAGCCTTCCTCAGCCTTCCAAATGTCAAGGTCTATTTTCCCCAAACTCCATCTGCGTTCGCATTTGGGCATATTGAGGATTCATGCCAAGTTTGGTCCTGATCCAATATTGTTTCAGTCCACAGTGCTTTCTGGATATAAGTGAACTACAACTCCAAAACTCAAGGTCAATGCCCACCAAACTCTTATAGTATTTTCTCTTGGTTTGGGAGTTCTGTGTGGGAAGTTTGAATCCATTCCGTCATTGGTGGAGTTCGGAATGCTCTTTGATTTCACACTGAGTGTAAAAATACATTAAAAAACATATTAACATATTACATATTAAAAACATATTAACTATATGTATTACTGTGTTAGAGTGTCATTTTGTGTCATTTTGGTTGGTGGTGTGCCCCAGGATTTTGTAAATGTAAAAAGTGTGCTCAAAAAAGGTTGGGAAACACTGGCCTATATCACATGTATATCTAACCCATCTGAAATGTCTTTTTTCAGCCTCTTGTCACCAGTGATATAAAAAACATTTAGTACACTTCAAAAGTCACTTTCCTCCTTGCGTGCTTTTCATCCCAAAATACCATACACACCTGCCAAAACGTTGTGAGCAAAGACTGCTGATGAGATTATAGCTCTGTACTGTCTTTTCCCCTGATTACTGGTTCCAAAAGAACCAAGAAATGTGAATAGGAGTCCCAGTGTGTGATCGCACATCACAGTCTACCTTTCTCCGAGGCTTTGCCTCCATACCAGGATGTTGGTCATGTTCAAATAAGCAAGGAAACGGTTCTGGAGTTTTGAGGCTGTTGGCTTGGCCCTGTCACTGTGCGAACGTGTCCTTTGTACAGACAGAGTCCAGAAGAAGTTGAAAAAAACACCCAAGTTAAAGTCCTAGAGCAGGGGTGGGAAAACTACGGCCCGCGGGCGGATGCGGCCCTTTGGCCGATTCCATCCGGCCCTCCTAAGGGCCCCGGCAGGCAGGCAGGCAAGCAGAGCGACCGATGGAGAGAGAGGAAGGGGGGAGAAGAGGAGGAGAAGGAGGCCAGGGAGCATCCTTAATAAGTGAACTATACATCCCAGCAACTCCAACTCCCAAATGTCTATTTTCCCCCAAATTTCCCCAGTGTTCACATTTGGGCATATTGAGGACTTGTGCCAAGTTTGGTCCTGAGTTTCCCATCGTTTCAATGGGTTTTGATCTCTTCCTTTTCCGTCACGAATCTCAAAGGCTCGCTGTCAGGAGGTTTTTAGAAAGGTGGGAACAGGAAGTCATCGAGAGGGAAGGGAACCCAGGGCTATCCAGCCCAACCCTCAGGGATACACAATCAAAGCACCCCCGACTGATGGCCATCAAGCCTCTGAATAAAACTCTCCAGAGAAGGGGACTACAAGGAAGCATTATTTTATTTTAGTGGTTTTTATTATTGCATAATAATTTTATTATAATAATATAATAATATAATAAATAATATAATATAATGGTATATTATATTATAATTTCAATATATTATATATATATATACTATAATATAATAATTATGATATTAATACTTATAATATATGAATATTTCTTGATATATTAATATGTTAATATTAATGATGTGTAATATATAGTAAATATAGTAAATGAATAAATAAATAAATTATGTAGATTAGCATGTAGTTCCGCCTTTAGGTGCGGCCCTCCATAATATTTTTTGGCTCTCGTGTGGCCCCTTGGAAAAAAATAATTGCCCACCCTTGTCCTAGAGCAGTGGTTCTCAACCTTCCTAATGCTGTGACCCCTTAATACAGTTCCTCATGTTGTAGTGACCCCCAATCATACAATTATTTCAATGCTACTTCACAACTGCGATTTTGCTGTTATTATGAAGCGTAATGTAAATATCTGAGATGCAGGATGTATTTTGATTCACTGGACCAAATTTGGCACATATACCCAATATGCCCAAATTTGAATACTGGTGGGATTGGAGGGAGATTGTCATTTGGGAGTTGTAGTTGCTGGGATTTATAGTTCACCTACAATCAAAGAGCATTCTGAACCCCACCAATGGAGGAATTGAACCACACTTGGCACACAGAATTCCCATGACCAACAGAAAATACTGGAAGGGTTTGGTGGGCATTGACCTTAAGTTTTGGAGTTGTAGTTCACCTACATCCCGAGAGCACTGTCAACTCAAAACAATGATGGGTCTGGACTAAACTTGGCATGAATATCAATATGCCCAAATGTGAACACTGGTGGAGTTTGGGGAAAATAGACTTGACATTTGGGAGTTGTAGTTGCTGGGATTTATAATTAACCTACAATCAAAGAGCCTTTTGAATGCCACCAAAGATAGAATTGGGCCAAACTTCCCACACACACACTCCATGATCGACAGAAAATGCTGTGTTTTCTGATGATCTTTGGCGACCCCTCTGACACCCCCTCGTGACCCCTCCAGGGGTCCCGACCCCCAGGTTGAGAAACACTGTCCTAGAGGGTGGGAATCTGAATGCTAAAGAAACCAAGTGGGCTGCACGCTTGCAACTTATGTGTAAGAAACGTCCCTCTGAAGTCATCAAAGCAGAGGAATGGGCTAACTCAGTGATTCCCAGCCAGTGTGCCGTGGCACACTAGTGTGCCATGAGCGATCATCAGGTGTGCCGTGGGAAATTGGAACCTCCAATACCCTTTCTTCCCCCTTCTGCCGAACACTTTTTCTTCTCCACTCGGGCTCCCTTCTTCCCAACCTCGCTCTGCTCGCTTTGCTCACGCTACATTTAAAATTACATTTAAAAAACATATTAACTATATGTATGACTGTGTTAGAGTGTCATTTTGTGTCATTTTGGTTGGTGGTGTGCCTCAGGATTTTGTACATGTAAAAAGTGTGCCGCGGCTCAAAAAAGGTTGAAAAACACTGGGCTAAGTGATGTTATAACATCGGGACACAATCACAGAACACTTTTTTAACGTCTCCGTGTGCACAAAGTTGGCAGCATATGTTTGGGTCGCGTGTAAATATCTAAACTGTATGTGCTGGTTTGCATGTGGCTGTCGGTCCGCCCTGCCAGCATTTCCGCAAGAGCTCTTCTCTCTGCGCCTTTAGCTCTTGCAAGTGTCATTCCGATCCTGAAAGTTAGGCCAAATCTCCAGCAGTTCCTGGGGCCCAAAGTGATGTACAACTACGACCTTAGAGAATCGACACTTCTCATAGGTGATTTTGAAGACATTGAAGAGGCCCCAGGGGCTGTCTGTCACACTGATGCCCAGTTTGTGAAGGCAGATTCCCATGAAAGAATCTTCCATGTTGATTACTCTGATGGTCTGAGCCACCTGGTAGATCTTCTGGGCCACATCCCCAGAAAGCACATACCCAGGGCCTCCACAGTAGGGTGGGTAGGTGTCATTGGGATACACTTCCCTTGGCACATACCATTTGTAGGCTTTGCTACGAATTGGCCCTGTGTTTCTGTAGATGTACCCTGTCATGTAGTTTTTCTTGGGGGGAAGGTGGGGCTGGAGCAGCTGTGACACCAGGTACTCCACATTCAGAAATATATCGTTGTCCGCTTTCATGACATACGAGGCATTGGGACAGAACGTGCTGATCCACTCCATGCCCATCAGAGACTTCAGAGTAAGGTTGTTGTAGGTGTCTAGGAATTCCTGCTGGACAATGTCTCTGTAGATGGAGCTCTCTTCTTCCAGCAGATTCTGCAGCGGGGATTCAAAGCGGGGGTGGAGGCCGGTCAAAAAGAGACGAAGGATGGAGACGCCAGGCACCGAGCTCTCGTTGCCCCACGTCTTCCGGATGGCTTCCCTTTTGGCAATATCTTGCGGCTCTGTGATCACAAACAAGACCAGGAAAGGAGATATCTTCTGGCACTTATCTGGTTCATTGAGACGGAATTTATACCCACCAGAATAGACCACCTCTAAGGGGTGGCGTGTGCTTGCTGTTGGTGGTGTTGGAGATTGTAGGGCAGAGGACCTGGACTCCTTCCCCTCTTTCAGTGGAGATCCCCATTCAAATTCTGGGATGCTTTGAGGTGCCTGTGCAGAACCTGAACTGCTTTGGGGATTGCTGAAGAATTTTAATAACAGTGGAGAGACTTCGGAAATTTCCCTTTCAGGCCTTGCAACAAGTAGGAAAACAAACATGGAACAGAGAACAAACAGCACCAAAGTAGGGAAAGCCTGTGGATGGCACACAAACACCTTCATGTTTGTCACTCCACGATCTTTCGGGGTCAGGTTTGGAAAAAGTTTCAGCGAAAGCTAGCTTTGGGTCCTTTTTTTTGTATGTTCCTCTCTTTTCTGCTATTTGTTCCTGGAGAAAAAGTGGCAGTTTGGGATTGGATCTGGAGTAGGTTTCAGCCAAACTTCACGTCAGTGCCTGGTGTTCCTGGAAGAAAAATGTGCAGTTTATTATTATATATAATATAAAACAACTTATATGCAGAAACTACACTTTTATAAAAAGATGCAGTTTTAGGGGGTGGAATTGTTACTCTTCCAATGTATAAATCTCACGGATATATTTTTTAAAAAAATCATTTATTCAATCAAATGCCAAAAGTGTCATGATCTCTAGCTCATGCCATGCAACTGACACAAGTAGAATCACAAAGGTGCACAAGGTGAATATAAATCTCTTTTTTAGTAGTTAATATTTGTGAGTACAAAAGTATATCATAATATGAGAATATACACATAGAAAGGACACTAATCCCCAGTCCAATAATGACGCTGGTGTGACTCTTCCAAGTTAAATCCACAGCTAAAATCCACAAGGGTGCTAGGATATTTGTAATCCAAAGATCAAGTTATAACCACGGCGGAAAACCCGAAATCGGGGGGGAAAGGTATCCAGAAGCCTAAGTAGGCATTGGTTGAGGAGGAAAAAGTTTTAGTTTCCTTTATGCGAATGCTCTGCTGGTACTAAACGCCGACGGTAAACAAATGCTGGCAATCCCAAGGCCATACCGGGTCCGTTTCTCCCAAACTGGGTTTTTTCAAGGCGTAGAATGGATGGAGATGACAACCAACTTCATTCTAAGTAGAACCAAGAGCATGACCCCATCCTGCATGGGAGGGGCCATGCTCTTGGTTCTACTTAGTATGAAGTTGGTTGTCATCTCCATCCATTCTACGCCTTGAAAAAACCCAGTTTGGGAGAAACGGACCCGGTATGGCCTTGGGATTGCCAGCATTTGTTTGTTTATGAAGTTGGTTGTCATCTCCATCCATTCTACGCCTTGAAAAAACCCAGTTTGGGAGAAACGGACCCGGTATGGCCTTGGGATTGCCAGCATTTGTTTACCGTCGGCGTTTAGTACCAGCAGAGCATTCGCATTGAGGAAACTACAACTTTTTCCTCCTCAACCAATGCCTACTTAGGCTTCTGGATACCCCCCCCCGATTTCGGGTTTTCCGCCGTGGTTATAACTTGATCTTTGGATTACAAATATCCCAGCACCCTTGTGGATTTTAGCTGTGGATTTAACTCGGAAGAGTCACACCAGCGTCATTATTGGAGATTGAACTGGTGGTAGGACTGGGGATTAGTGTCCTTTCTATGTGTATATTCTCATATTATGATATACTTTTGTACTCACAAATATTAACTACTAAAAAAGAGATTTATATTCACCTTGTGCACCTTTGTGATTCTACCTGTTTGTAAGATAGCCAGGCATGTTTACCATGCAACTGACACAAACCACATGGCCATGAGACATTGGGCCAAAAGGAAATGCGGGACAAATGGACCAGCCATAAAACTCAATGGCTCAAAGGTGAGGGGAGAACCTGGCTTTGATATGGAAGGGCTTTGATATGGTAAAGGAGCCAGGCTTCCTGAATGAGTAATTGATGGCTTTGTAGTTAGTACTATATAGGAGACCAGTAGTTGAAGCTCTTGTATTCCAAACAATAAACGTGTTGATATCTGCTCCACTGGTGATTGTCTGCGTGTTTTCTCCAGAACCACACAGCTTGGAATAGAGATACTTAGCATTTTGTTTGGAATCATCACCACTCTCTCTCTAGCTTCTGCCTACCATAAGCATGGAGGGAGACAAGAGAGAGCTTAACACTGCTGGAAACCAACTGGCAGATATTTCGGGGGAAGAAGCAAGCTCTGATGGAGGAACACTGGCAGGATCCCCCAACCCTCCACAAGCAACAGCTCCTCAAACCATGACCAGCCGCTGGCGGGTGACACCATGTCAGCCAGGGAGCCTTCACAGAGCCTGGCCAAGGACAAGCTGGGAGTATGGCCCTCCCCACGCTACAACAGGGAGCCCAGAAATGAAGGAGATGAGGCAAGAATTAACACAAGTAAAGGAACTGCTTCATTCCCTGCTGCTGAGACAAGACAGCAGCCTTAGGGGCCTGGATGCCAGCCCCAGCCTTCCAGCGGCCGCTCCTTCCCTTCTGCAGGTAACCTCCCCCGGGCCCTCGGCAGCAGCCCCTTCACCCCATCGGCAGAGGAGTGAGGGAGAGGGGGGCCAGGCCCAGCCACAGCACAGAGGGGAGATGAAGCTCCGAGCTGCATTCGATGGGGATCCAGAGAAACTGCCCTTCTTTTTGACGAGGGTGGCTGCTTTCATGTCCAAGTGGGCAGGCTCCTTTGCAGACGAGATGGACAAGGCCCAACATGTGGCTGACCAGTTGGAAGGGGCAGCTGCCGAATGGCTCTTGGCATTGTATGACATCAATGCCCCGGAGCCGAACAACCTGGATGCCTTCATGTTGGCCCTGAGGTCGCGCTTTGAGGACCCTCTCCGCAAAGACAGAGCCAGGGCGAAACTGATGAGCCGAAGGCAAGGCTCCCGCTCCATTCAAGACTTTGCCTTGGAATTCAGAAGATTGGCCTCACAGCTTCCTGAGTGGAATGAGGCCTTTAGGGTCCAAGTGTTCAAGGATGGCTTGAGACCAGACTTGTTGGAATGGGTGCTAGCCAGGGGCAGCCCAGACACCCTGATGGGATGGGTGGATGCGGCTGGCAAGGCTGAGATGGTGAAGGAGGAAATCAAGAGAGCCCGCCAAAAGCAACCCTGGCCCAACAGAAGCACTGGGAAGAAGGAGAGCACCCCTCACAGGAGCAGAGACAGACTTGATCCGGGTGAAAAGGAACGGAGGTGGAAGCTGGGCCTCTGCTTACGGTGTGGTGGTGAGGGGCATTTGGCCAGCGCCTGCCCAGGGAGTGGGAGGAAACCAGCCGGGCACAAACCGGGAGAAAACCAGCAGAAAGGGAACCTGAACCAGGGGAGAAAGAACAAGGCTACAGCACTGGCAGTCAAGCAACAGAACAAGCCTGGGACCACCCCTGCAGCCCCCCAGGACGACTCAGCAGACAGCGGAGAGATCTCGGGAAACGAGGATTGCCTGGAGTAATGTGCGTCAACATCCAGGCAGCAGGAAAGCGATGCACCAAGCAGCAGAGAGTGGTACCAACCCCTCCCCAAGCCAGCCAGCAAGGAAGCGGCGCTTCGAAACAGTGGTGAGTGGCACCGACTCTCCTTTCTGGCTGAGAGTGCGGCTGTCTAAGGAGGGGACTGGAAGAGACTTGACAGTAAATGCCATCTTAGACTCAGGGTGCACAAAATCCATAATGAAGCCTGAGACGGCTGCTAGAATGGGATTGGACAAGGTAAAACTCCGCTCCCCAATAACCTTTGTGCAGATGGATGGGAGCGAGATGAAGGGGGGACCCTGTAAATATAAAACCAAATGTGTTTTACTGGGGGTGGGGGAACATCGGGAGTCTATTTCTTTTATCATTGCGCCCACGGCCAGATTTTCCTTAGTCCTGGGTTTAGATTGGCTGAAACTTCACAACCCCATGGTGAAATGGAGGGAGGGGGCAATATGCTTCACAGATCTTGCTTGTGAGGCTCATGGGCAAGAAAAAGGTGAGCCTGTGGTAGACTTGAAGGCAAAAGAGCAGGGAGGGGCTGCTATGGGATGCCACACACTTACTCTCTCACCTCCGGGGGGAGAAATAGGAGGCACACAGGCAACAGAACACATCATCGTAGCCTCAGGGAGCCCCCACTCCCCACAGGGGGAGGAGGCCTGGAAGGGCTTGCAGCACAGAACAGCGCTCTCACCACTCATACACTGGGAGGAGAAGGAGGCAGCAGCCCACAGACACCTGAGCACAGGGGGGAAGTCAGAGGGCCCGCAAATTCCCCCAGACTATGTAGACTTAGCAGAGGTCTTTGATGAGAAGGAGAGTGACAAACTGCCTCCTCACTGAGACACAGACTGTGCCATAGAAATCTTGCCCAACGCCCCAATGCCTAAACAGAGAACGTATCCTATGACGCCCCAAAGAGAGGGCTGCACTGAAAGAATACCTAGACAAGAATTTAGCCAGGGGCTTCATCCGACCCTCCCTGTCACCCTTTGGCTCAGCAGTCTTCTTCAGGGAAAAGAAAGATCATTCACTGCGATTGGTAACTGATTACAAAAATTTGAATGCAGTCAGCGCCACCCAGGCTTACCCCCTCCCCTTGATTAAGGACATGCTAGCACAACTTAGCACAGGCAAGATCTTCACCAAATTGGACTTGAGAGAAGCCTTCCATCGGGTGAGGATCAGAGATGGAGATCAGTACAAGACAGCGATAAACACAGTATTAGGAAAATTTGAATATGACGTCATGAGTTTTGGTTTAAAAAATGGATCAGCTGTGTTCCAAAACCTTATCAATGAAGTGCTGAGGGAACACCTAGGCAAAGGGGTACTCTGTTATCTTGATGATGTCATCATATACATGCAGGACCTGCACTCACACGTGCAACTAGTCAGGGAAGTCCTCAAAAAACTGCTTGCCAACCAACTGTATGTCAAACTGCCTTCCACCAGGACAAACTGGATTACCTAGGGTACAGGATATCAGCACAGGGTATTGAGATGGATCCCAGCAAAGTAGAGGCAATAGTGGGCTGGGAACCCCCCAGAACCAGGAGACAGCTACAAAGCTTTCTGGGATTTGCAAACTTCTACAGGCAATTCATTCTCAACTTTGCCCAAATAGCCTTACCCTTCACTGACATGCTCAAAACAAAGGGAAAAGGAGGGGGGAGGCAAACTGGAGGCAAACCCAAGCCAGGCACCAAGAGGCCTTTGATATGCTAAAACACCTCATGAGCTCAGAGCCCATACTGAAACACCCAGACACACAACACCCCTTTGTGATACAAGTGGATGCCAGTGATGCGGCCACCGGGGCAGTTTTGCTTCAAAAAGAGGACAGAGGCATCTTGCGCCCATGTAGTTACCTCTCTAGGAAATTTGATCCCACACAAACACACTGGCCAATTTGGGAGAAGGAAGCGGCAGCTGTCAAATTTGCTCTAGAAGCCTGGCAGCACTTTTTGGAAGGAGGCCGTCACAAATTTGTAGTGTACACTGACCACAGGAACCTGGAAGCACTCCAAATGCCACGCAAAATGACACCAAAGCAATTGAGGTGGGCCAAATTCTTCTCCAGATTCAACTTTGAGCTGAAATACCTTCCAGGGAAGGAGAACTTCCTAGCTGATAGCTTATCTAGGCTGCCACAGCACAATGCAGGCAAACTAGACACAATAGGAACAATCTTTACGCACACCCAACTAGGCATGGGGGTGGTCACCAGAAGCCAGGCACGCAAAGAGAGTCCAGACCGGGAGGCCATGCCTCTCCCAGATGGGAATATCAGGAATCAGTGGCTCAGGGAACACCATCATGAATTGAATCACCGGGACAGGGTGTGGCTGAAAGGCAACAAAATTTACGTCCCAGAGGACCAAAGAAAGCAGGCCCTGCAGGATCACCATGACCACATAACAGCAGGTCATTTTGGATTTGTAAAAACCCTGCATTTGCTGAGGAGGAAGTATTGGTGGCCATTCATGCGCAAGGATGTGAAAGCACCGGGACACCACTGAGATGCCATATCGCGCCATCTCTGCAGCGCCTGCACTGGCTGCCAGTCGAGCTCAGCGCCATCCACAAGATCCTGTCGCTTACCTTTAAGGCCCTCCATGGTGCCGGCCCAGCTTATTTAAAAGACCGCTTGTCCGAACCAGCTCATTTAAGGTCGCCGCTCAGGAAACAGGGACCTTCTCCGCATCCCAGGTGTGAGTGAGGCCCGCCTCGACACCACGAGACGGAGAGCTTTTTCCATCGCGGCCCCTGTCCTTTGGAACTTGATGCCGGCGGATCAGAGAGCTATCCGGGACATGCCCCAGTTCCTGACCGCACTGAAGACCTGGCTCTTCCGAAAGGCTTATGGCTAAGGACACCTCCCAGACTTAGCCTGAGCTACTGGAACTATTTAATTAATCTTTTTATTCTTTTAGCTTTTAACTATTGAATTCTTTTATGTGTTTTTGTGTGTAAGTCGCCCGGAGCACTGACGTGGAGGGCGACTCATAAATAATAAAATCAATCAATCAATCAATATGTCCACCAATGCCCTGCCTGCGCCACAGCAAAGGGTGGTGGGGGCAAACCATCAGGTTTCCTGCGCCCACTGGAGACCCCCAGAGCCCCCTGGGAACATATCAGCATGGATTTCATTGTAGATCTCACTTCCAGCAATGGGAAGACCACAATTTGGGTGGTAGTGGACCTGTTCTCTAAACAAGCCCATTTCATTCCATGCAGAAGCATGCCCACCGCAGAGCAACTGGCACAGATGTTCATTGAAAATTGCTACAAGCACCATGGGGCTCCTTCTAAGGTCATATCAGACTGAGGCCCAGTATTTGTCTCCAGGTTCTGGAAAGCATTTCTCCGCCTTTTAGGGGCCAGGCAAGCCCTCAGTACAGCATACTACCCCCAGACCGATGGGCAAACAGTGAGGATCAACCAGGTGCTGGAGCAATACTTGAGGTGCTACACAAACTACCAGCAGGACAATTGGTCCAAAATGCTGCCTTATGCTGAAGTATCTTATAACAACGCCCTCCATTCCAGCACAGGGCATTCTCCTTTTGAGATAGTTTACGGTCACAATCTCCGCACCTTGCCAACCCCAGAGGTCATCCAATCTGATCCTGTCCCCTTTCCAGAATGGATGACTCGCATCGAAGAGGCATGGCCAGTCATCACCCAGGCACTTGATGAGGCCAAGGCCGCTTACAAAAACCAAGCAGACAAACACAGGAAGCCAGGGTGGGACCTGAAGCCGGGCCAACAGGCATACCTCTCCACCAAATACTTAAAAACTAGACAACCTACCAAGAAATTGACACCTAGGTACATTGGACCTTTTGAGGTCAAAAGGTTGGTCAATGAAGTGACCGCAGAACTAGAACTCCCTAAGAGCTACAGAATGATTCACCAGTGTTTCATTTCAGTTTGCTCAAGCCAGCTCCAGAGAGCAGCCAATGGCACCCAGTCAAGCCCCCTCCCCCACCCATCATGATAGGGGACGGCCAACACTATGAGGTAGCAGAAATCCTAGATTCCAGGATCTGGAAAAACACTCTACAGCAGTGTTTCCCAACCTTTTTTGATCTGCGGCACACTTTTAACATTTAAAAAATCCGGGGGCACACCACCAACCAAAATGACACAAAATGACACTCTAACACAGTAAAGAACGGCTGGGGGATGGTGGCCTGCTGGGAGCAGCTGCTGGGAGTGCCAAAGCTGGGGAGGGGGTGGAGCCAGGCTGTGCCATGCCCCACCCCCTACCCCCGGCTTCACCTCTCCCAGCAGCTGCTCCACCCTTGAGGGGGGAGTGCCAAGCCAGCGGTGCCAGAGCCAGCACAATGCTGGCTTGGCACTGTCCCCTCAAGGCTGGAGCAGCTGCTGGGAGTGCCGAAGCCGGGGAGGGGCAGAGCCAGGTCACAAGCATGCCCCGCCCCCTCCCTCAGCTTCAGCTCTCCTACAGAGGAGCATGAGCGGTGGACAGGCTTCAGTGGGCGGGGCTCCTCCACGCGGCTTCAGCTAGTGAGGGGCGAGAGTCATGGTGGGAGTCATGGCGGATTGGAGGCTGGCCGGGGAAATTGCCGATGGAGGCGGCGCCCCGGTCCCTTCTTCTTTTTCTTCGCCACTGCCCGGCCCTTCCTCCTCCTCCCCCAAGCAGCAGGAGTTCGGCAGGAGGGGGAGGAAGGGGGACAGAGAGCTTTTTTCGCGGCACAGCAGGAGGTCCGTCATGGCACACTAGTGTGCCACGGCACACTGGTTGAGAAAGACTGCTCTACAGTATTTTGTCCGGTGGAAACCCTTCCCTCCCAGTGAATCTAAGTGGGTGAAGGAAGCTGACATACACGCACCTGCCCTCATCAAAAGGTTTCACACACAATACCCACAGAAACCCCCGAACCACGGGAGGGGGGGAACTGCTTTGAAGGGGGCGTGATTTCATGATCTCTAGCTCATGCCATGCAACTGACACAAATCACATGGCCATGGGACATTGGGCCAAAAGGAAATGCGGGACAAATGGACCAGCCATAAAACTCAATGGCTCAAAGGTGAGGGGAGAACCTGGCTTTGATATGGAAGGGCTTTGATATGATAAAGGAGCCAGGCTTCCTGAATGAGTAATTGATGGCTTTGTAGTTAGTACTATAGGAGACCAGTAGTTGAAACTCTTGTATTCCAAACAATAAACGTGTTGATATCTGCTCCACTGGTGATTGTCTGCGTGTTTTCTCCAGAGCCACACAGCTTGGAATAGAGATATCTAACAAAAAGGTTATGCCCCATAATTGTGCTTACTTTCAACAGAGTGATGATAGCCAGAGGCGACTCAGCGCGCTCGGCGGAGTGGGCGGCCGCCGAGAGCGCCAGATCCGCAGGGACGTGCTGCCGCCGGCTGGAAACTCTACCTCCGCGCCTGCAGTGCTTCCAGCAGGCGCAAAAGTGGAATTTCCAGCAGGCGCTGAGGCTCCACGCATGGTGGAAACTCTGCCTCCCTGCCTGATGGAAACTCCGTCTCTGCGCATGCGCATTTGGGCACACAGGCGGGCTCCTCTCGAGGCGCTGAAAACAACGAGGCCGCCGGAGGAGCCATGGTAACTCCCAATGCGATGGCCGTTCTGCTGCTCCTGGTGCTGGCCACAGGGCGCCCTGCCCTTGCTTTCGCCCACCTTTGCTAGCTTCGGCCAGGTGAGCAGAGCCAGCTGGAGAGGGTCAGTCGGGCTGAGACCTACCTGCAGGGAGTGAGCCGCCACTTTTCCCTCGTCTTTGCAAGAAAAAGAATCAAGCCTTCGTAGCCTGGGCTCTGTTGGCCGTAAGTTACATCTACCCTGTGGAATTAGCCCGGTTTGAGGCCATGTCAACTGTTATGGGAGCTTGGGAGTTGTAGTTTTATACAATATTTAGCCTCCGCCAAACTATAATTCCCATGATCTCACAGCCACAGTGATTTGGGGGGGTGCGCCAAAATACTGTTTGCCTACACCTGAAAATTACTTCGGGCCGTCCCTCCACTTGAATTTTGTATCATGGTCTACCTTATGAAGAATATGCTTAGCTAATTAGCAGAGGTGCTGAGAAATCATTAGTAAATGTGAAGATCCATAGCAGGAAACTTGGCAAGAGTGTCACTTTTTTGGCTTTCCTATGTGGAAATGTAATAGCAGTACTTTGTTGAAAATGGACATTGCAAAACTGCTTGATCTATTTCCTTAACAGTTACAAAGCTGTTAAGTCCCAAGTGAATTCTAAACAGGGGCGGCCCTACCATTAGGCAAAGGACGCTGCTGCGTGGACCGCCAGCCGCGCCATCTGGGTAATGGGCGCATTCCCCCGCCCACCAGACAGCGTCACGTTAGGAAAGGAGTCCAACTAAGAGGGCCTTTCCTGCCACACAAAGCTGCCCCCTCAGTCTCGTGAGGCCATAGGTCCTTGAGGGGAAAGTGACACCCCTCCCCACCCCGCTCCCACGCAACATATGCGAGTCTGTTGCTGTGTGTTATTAAGACCCGAAAGGGAGCCATTTTGGAAATGAAAGGGGTGGGGAGAGCGACTTCTTGAAAATAGAGTTCGGGGCGGCGGGGGGCGTAAGAGAGGAAGGGGGGGTGGGAATGTGTGGCGCATCCGTGGCGCGTGCGCCCGGCAGCCAATGGGAAGCTTCGGAGCGCTGGGTTTGAGGCGGAGGAGGAGGAAGCTTGACGGGGAGAAGAAAAAGGAGGCAGCATCAGGCGCCTTCTCAGAGCGCACCTGTCACGGGCTCACTCAGGTGGTCTATTTCGGGGCAGGTCGAGGTCGGGATGCTGGAGGTCGAGGTGGCTTCTGGCTGATGATGTCAGCTATCTGCCGGCGGGAGATCGCCCTCGCCGGCTTTCTCTAAGGCCTGATCTCGGCCAATGGAAACACGCGGAGGCAGCGGGATGAAAGGCTCGAGCGGGGGAGGGGGGCTCGGCTGGCTTGCTGCGGGGGGGAGGCAAAATAATATTGGGGGAAATAATGTTTGCTTACCATTTAAAATTACCTTAGACCGCCCCTGATTCTAAACATACATATCTCTTAAGTAAAATAAAATCTAATACATATATTATGGTGATATCTTTATTCCCCCCTCCACGCACACACACACACACACACACACACACGTTTTGCTGCATGTAAAAGATAGATACCCTGTATGTTGACTGCTATGATGGCATAAGGAAAGAAAACCACATTGCTCCCTTGCACGAAAAGGAAGTTTTTAAAAATCCCTTAAAGTAGTTGTTTGCAATATATTTTACCACTACTTCAATATAAAAGCAGCTGTTAAGCAGGAAGGGAGAGGATTTTGATTTGGTTATGTCAGTGTTTCCCAACCTTTTTTGAGCCGCGGCACACTTTTAACATTAAAAAAATCTGGGGGCACACCACCAACCAAAATGACACAAAATGACACTCTAACACAGTAAAGAACGGCTGGGGGTTGGTGGCCTGCTGGGAGCAGCTGCTAGGAGTGCCAAAGCCAGGGGAGGGGGAGGAGCCAGGCTGCACCATGCCTCGCCCCCTACCCCTGGCTTCTCCTCTCCCAGCAGCTGCTCCAGCCTTGAGGGGGCAGTGCCAAGCCAGCGGTGCCAGAGCCAGCACAATGCTGGCTTGGCACTGTCCCCTCAAGGCTGGAGCAGCTGCTGGGAGTGCCGAAGCCAAAGGAGGGGGCAGAGCCAGGCCGCGCCATGCCCCGCCCCCTCCCCCAGCTTCAGCTCTCCTACAGGCCACGCCATGCCCCGCCCCTCCCCCCAGCTTCAGTTCTCCTACAGGCCGTGCCATGCCCCGCCCCTCCCCCCCAGCTTCAGCTCTCCTACAGGCTGCACCATGCCCCGCCCCTCCCCCAAGCTTCAGTTCTTCTACAGGCTGCGCCATGCCCTGCCCCTCCCCCCAGCTTCAGCTCTCCTACAGGCCGCGCCATGCCCCGCCCCCTCCCCCCAGCTTCAGCTCTCCTACAGGTCGCACCATGCCCCGCCCCTCCCCCCAGCTTCAGCTCTCCTACAGAGGAGGAGCATGAGCGGTGGACGGGCTTCAGTGGGAGGGCTCCTCCTCCACACGGCTTCAGCGAGCGAGGGGCAAGAGTCATGGTGGGAGTCATGGCGGATTGGAGGCTGGCTGGGGAAACGGCCGAAGGAGGCGGTGCCCCGGTCCCTTCTTCTTTTTCTTCGCCACTGCCCAGCCCTTCCTCCTCCTCCCCCAAGCAGCAGGAGTTCAACAGGAGGGGGGAGGAAGGGGGGCAGAGAGCATTTCTCGTGGCACAGCAGGGGGTCCATCACGGCACACTAGTGTGCCACGGCACACTGGTTGAGAAAGACTGGGTTATGTCATAATTATGTGAATGATAAATATAGGCTAACACCCGATATGGCTCGGCTAACTCCTTTGACTCCGAAAACTACCCTCTCCCATTGGGTAGTATATACTTATATATACTTATCTCGAAGTATAATAAAATCTAATAAATATATTATTATTACACACACACACATTTTGCTGCATGACAAAGATAGAGATACGCCGTGTGTTGTCTTCTATGCTGTTTCATACCATCTGCTGCCTATGTAATATACATATTATGTTGATGTTGTCGTCCAAATTTATTTATTTGCTAAATAAATATTTTATTTATATAGCTAACACCCAATATGGCTCGGCTAACTTCTTTGACTCCAGAAACTACCCTCTCCCATTGGGTAGTATATACTTATATATACCTATCTCGAAGTATAATAAAATCTAATAAATACATTATTATTACACACACGCATTTTGCTGCATGACAAAAATAGAGATACGCCGTGTGTTGTCTTCTATGCTGTTTCATACCATCTACTGCCTATGTAATATACATATTATGTTGATGTTGTCGTCCAAATTTATTTATTTATTTATTTGCTATGCTTCTATACCGCCTCTCTCAGCCCGAAGGCGACTCGAGGCAGTGAACAAGCGGCAGCAAGTGCCCACATACAACACATCATAATAAGATAAACACAATCATATAAAACCATATAAATTAAAAATTAAAACTACAAAATACAAATCTCCGCTCCACAATCTTAAAATCGGTTTCTGTTTCGTCGTCATACTAATCCTTTGATCTCGATTAATTAAAGTTTGTCTGCGAATGCTTGCTCGAACAGCCAAGTCTTGACTTTCTTACAAAATGTCAGGAGGGAGGGGGCCAATCTGATGTCACTAGGAAGGGAGTTCCAAAGCCGAGGAGCCACCACTGAGAAGGCCCTGTCTCTCGTCCCCACCAGACGTGCCCGCGAAGCAGGCGGGACCGAGAGCAGGGCCTCTCCGGATGATCTTAAGCATCTTGATGGTTCATAGGGAGAGATGCATTCGGACAGGTAAGTTGGACCAGAACCGTTTAGGGCTTTAAAGGCCAAAGCCAGCACTTTGAATTGTGCCCGGTAGCAAACTGGAAGCCAGTGGAGCTGGCACAACAGGGGAGTTGTACGCTCCCTGAATGCCGCTCCTGTTATCAATCTGGCTGCTGTCCATTGGACCAATTGAAGCTTCCGAGCAGTCTTCAAAGGCAGCCCCATGTAGAGAGCATTGCAGTAATCTATACGGAATGTAACCAGAGCATGGACTACCGTGGCCACGTCAGACTTTCCAAGGTACGGGCGCAGCTGGCGCGCAAGTTTTAATTGTGCGAATGCTCCCCTGGTCACCACCGAAACCTGGGGTTCCAGGCTCAGCGATGAATCCTTTATGTGTTGCTTGTGGCACAACTACAAGTGTAATGTCCTCTCAACAGAAGAATTCGTTATTATTAAATTATATCACAAGAGAAAGGTTAAAAGCACATATCTCAACCTATTAGAAATGCAGGCTGATATTGTACTGCTCAAGAATGCTAGCAAATGTGCACCAACATAATTCTCTATTTTCCGAACTGTTTTATCATTCTCACTTGTGTTTGCTTAACCTATGGTGTAACATGATTACGTTTAAAACCCAATAGCCCTGCAGTCATCACTCTACCCAAGATAAGCAGGACTTTCGACAGTGGAATGCGTGACCTAAGCAGCCATAGGATCCGGGGGAATTAACCCAGAATCCTGGAACATAAAAAGCAGGGAAGGAAATGCACTCAAATTGAAGAACCCCTTTCTACCATGTAGTTAGTTCTGTTTCTCAGTCACTGTATGTTCCACTAAGTTTGCCCACCCCATGCTATGCCTCATGGATTAGGTAGGGCAGGGCTGTCCAACTTCTGCCAGCCCAGGGGCCTGAATTCCGGTCACTGATGACCTGGGGGGCCGTAGGGTCTGCCCCCGGCTCCGCTGTGGTGTTCCAGCCTAGTGGCCATAGACCAGCGTTTCTCAACCTGGGGGTCGGGACCCCTGGAGGGGTCGCGAGGGGGTGTCAGAGGGGTCACCAAAGACCATCAGAAAATACAGTATTTTCTGTTGGTTGTGAGAGTTCTATGTGCCAAAGTTTGCTTCAATTCCATTGTTGGTGAGGTTCAGAATGCTCTTTGATTGTATGTGAACTATAAATCCCAGCAATTGCAACTCCTAAATGTCAAGGTCTATTTTTCCCAAACTCCATCCGTGTTCACAATTGGACATATTAAGTACCCCTGCCAAGTATCTAGCTACGGTCGTCCACGCTCTGGTCACATCCCGAATAGATTACTGCAACGCACTCTACGTGGGGCTGCCTTTGAAGACAGTTTGGAAATTGCAATTAGTCCAGCGGGCGGCAGCCAGATTACTAACGGGAGCTACATACAGGGAGCATACCACCCCCCTGTTGTGTCAGCTCCACTGGCTGCCTGTCCAATTCCGAGCTCAATTCAAAGTGCTGGTTTTGACGTTTAAAGCTCTATACGGTTCTGGCTCAGCTTACTTGTCCGAACGCATCAGCCGCTATGTCCCACCTTGTAATCTAAGATCATCCGGGGAGGCCCTGCTCTCGCTCCCGCCTACGTCTCAGATGAGGCTGGTGGGGACGAGGGATAGGGCCTTCTCGGTGGTGGCTCCCCGCCTGTGGAATGCGCTCCCTATCGATGTACGATCCACCGCATCCCTCCTGGCATTCAGGAAAAAAGTAAAATCCTGGCTGTGGGACCAGGCGTTTGCACACCAGCACAAGGCAGCATTTTAGATGGGATTTTAATGGAAAGTGGATGAATAGGGCCAATGCTTTTATGGACAGAACATTGTTTTAATCTGGAATGAATGCATATGATGCTAATGTAATTGTATTTTAATGTATTTTAATTGTTGAAGGGTTCTGGGGTTTTATATTGTTACTGTGTGGGCATCGAATTGTGCCTTACTGTAAGCCGCTCTGAGTCCCCCCTCGGGGGTTGAGAAGAGCGGGGCAAAATCCTGAAATAATAAATAAATAAATAAGTTTGGTCCAGATCCATTGTTGTTTGAGTCTAAAGTGCTATCTGGATGTAGGTGAACTACAATTCCAAAACTCAAGGTTTTGCCCACCAAACCCTTTCAGTATTTTCTGTTGGTCATGGGGGTTATGTGTGCCAAGTTTGGTTCAATTCCATCATTGGTGGAGTTCAGAATGGTCTTTGATCATAGGTCAACTATAAATCCCAGCAACTACAACTCCCAAATGACAAAATCAATCCCACCAGTATTCAAATTTGGGCGCATCAGGTATTTGTGCCAAATTTGGTCCAGTGAATGAAAATACATCCTGCATATCAGATATTTACATTACTATTCAGAACAGGAGCAAAATTACAGTTATGGAAGTAGCAACGAAAATAATGTTATTTTTGGGGGTCACCACAACATGACGAACTGAATTAAGGGGTCGCAGCATTAGGAAGGTTGAGAAACATTGCCATAGACGGACACTGGGGGTCCCAGCTGATCAGGGTCAGATCGGGGATGATGGATGGCCTGATGGATACGGGTTTGCAGAGGAAGACTTAGTCTGGGATGATGGATGGTTACATGGGTATGTGACTACAGATGAGGATAATGATGACTCCATGGAATTTAGTTCTGAATTCGACAGTGAGAGGCCCAGCGACCTTGAGTCCCACGAGAACTTCTGCACTCCCTTTCCAGGCGAGTATTCCAAGGATTGGGAGGATTGAGTGTCCCAGCATGATAGTGAGACATCTGGGGATGCTAACGAGCCGGAATTCGACAGGAGGGCCAGCATCAGATCCTCCCGGAGAGATGGGAGTTTGAGGAAGGGAGTGCGCTGGGCACACAGGAGTTAGTTCCCTTTATTAGATTGTGCTCAGGCCTTTCTAGTCAGACCTAGGGTTCCCATATGTCCCGTATTATACGGGACGTCCCGTCTTTTGGCCCTTTTTTGGGTGTCCCGTATTTACAGCTGCTGTCCCTTATCGGGGAGGAGCCAAGAGCCTCAAGCACAGCCATCGAGGAGGAGCCAAGCATTGCAAGGAGAGGCCAGTCCTCGTCTTCCTTCCCGAGATTGCGCGGGCCATCTGGTCCGGCGATGCGACTCAGGACTGGAGAGGGTGCGTGCGCGCGCCTTCTCGGCATCCGGAGGGCCGACTCGGGGGTGCTTGTTCCCTCTGTCGCCCTGAGTTGATGCCGACACCGCCGGCCCTTGCGCATGCGCGATGGGCGCGGACGAATCCTCCACCGTTGATTTGGAGGTGCCTGCATGGGAAGCACCCTTCGGCTGGTGGCCTAAAGATTCCTCCATGTCAAGAGAGGTGGACATCGGCGCCTTCGCCTCTTCGACATGGCGCTCGGCCTTTTGCATGGCCAGGATGGAGGAGGAGCCGAGGCGGAGGATTTTACTCCCTATTGATGTACAGTATACAGTCGCTGTTGATGTATTTCATCCCTGTTGATGTACTGTGCCAGAGCCACTAGTGTACTCGGGACCGATTGGGGAGTCTCGCCCTGTGGCATCTCCTGAGGGGCAGCTTCTCGTGCCCAAGAGGTCACCCTGGCACTTGCCAACCGATCAGTTCTAAGGCAGATTAATGATCAATGGGCACCGCTCTGATGGGCGGTGAACATGTAAATGTGAGTAGTTCAATAGGCACCGCTCTGGTGGAAAGTAAAGGCCCTCCATGCAGTCATGCCAGCCATATGGCCTTAAGGTGTCTATGGTCAACACCGGCTCTAGCAGTCCTGAACATGTAAATGTGAGTAGATCAATAGGCACCGCTCTGGTGTGAAAGTAACGGCGCTCCATGCAGTCATGCCAGCCATATGGCCTTGTGTCAAGTTTTTATTAAATGTCCCTTATTTTTGCGAAAAATCACGTAAATGTCCCTTATTTCTTCTATCAAAATATGGCAACCCTAGTCAGACCTGAAGCTATGTTCAGCTTGGAAGGACTTGGGTCCTGGGTTTCATGTTCGTGTCCGGACCGCAGGAGTGGTCTGTTGGCCTTGTCTTTGCAATCTTGTTTTCCATGGAATTTATGCCAGCTTTTTCTACCACTGTTTTGGAACTATATGAATTGCCTTTTGCTTTGGATTGAATTACCTTGCATCTTTCTACTTTTGGACTAATTCTTATTCTAAATAAAGTACATTTATAGCATCTGCCTGGTGTGTGTGATCTAGGGGGGAACTGCCGCGATCTGAGGTGCAACAGCAACAGCAAATGATTTATTGGCTTTTACCTCCGACAGGTGAGTCACAATTCTTTATCTTCCGAAAAGGAATTAATTGTGTATCAGGAACAGATTGTAATAGCAATGTCAGTTAAGCCGTTCTTGGAAGAAGAAGAAAATTATCCCCGAGGCTAGTGAGTAAGCCAATAAAATCCATATCTCTTACACATAGGTTTGCTCAAGTCAGAGAATGTCATCTGGGTGGGGAAATCAGGGCGTATGCCACGACAGAAGGTGTGAATGAATGAAAGCGTGAGTGTGTGATCATTTACGTAAAAACTGGCTTGGTGACTTCTTACCATTTTAATATGTTTGCTCATGAGAGAGATTGACATCTGAGCGGGCAAGTCAGGAAATATACTGTGACGGAAGGTATTGATGAATAAAAAGTGTGACTGTGTAATAATTTACGTAGAGACTGGCTTGAGGACCTCTTATCATTTTAATTTGTAAGGCAAGGGTGAGAAACTCTGGGCTTTCCCACAATCCTCTTCCATGGTTGGCCATACTGGCTGGAGTTACTGCAGGGGTGGGCAATTTTTTTCCCAAGGGGCCACACGAAAGCCAATTTTTTTTATGGAGGGCCACACCTAAAGGTTGAACTACATTCTAATCTACATTATTTATTTATTTACTTACTATATTTACTATATATTACACATCATTAATATTAACAGATTAATATATCAAGAAATATTCATATATTATTAGTATGAATATGATAATTATTATATTATAGTATATATAAAGACATTATAATATCTTGAAATTATAATATAATATAACATTATATTATATTATATTATTATAAAATAATAATAAAAACCACTAAAATTAAATTAAATTAAATTCAAGAAGACAAGGTGCGAACCAAGATGGAATGGCCCAATGGACCCAGCCCAGAGGATGGCAAAGCGGACCCAGCCGTCGCCGCAGCAGAGGAGAGCCTCCGCCCGCTCTCACCCCCAGCCGTTCCCCAGCTGATTGCCCTGCTATGGAGTGCCTGCAGGGGGAGCAGTCTTCCGGGTCGCCAGGGAGATCAGCCCCCGCAGGTCGCCGAGTGCTCCCGCTGCACGCCCGGATCGCCTCCAGGGATGGCAGGCACTCCAAAGCCGCCGCTCCTCCGGCCTGTCTGCCGAGACAGGCCCCACAGAGCCCGCAATGGGATGGCGGCAGCAGCATCCCTTCCTCTTGGCCCCGTCCCCGAAGCCCTTCTCCCCGGTCCGGACAGGATCAGCTGCCGGGCCGCATCCGGCCCGCGGGCCGTAGGTTGCACACCCCTGAGTTACTGGGAGCAGAAGATGGATTTGGCTGCGGTATCACATGCCTAGCTTTCATCTTGTTTGGACAACAGGTTCTACGTACAAGGGGCTTTCTTTTGAAAAATGCTCAGAAACTTTGTTTTGCCCAGAAAACGTCATCCAATTACCATTGTTAACTAGGGTTGGTACAGGGAGCACAGACCCCCTTGTTACAAAAGCTCCACAGACTGCTGACCTATTTCTACAAACAGAAGATTGCCCGTAAAAGGACATCCCAGCTACAAACAGCTCAGAGAATCCCAGAAGGAACCCAAACTTAGTCTCTTCCAATACATTCTGAGCTTGTCTTACCAACACTGGGTGGGACTAGATGTATTTCTAGCTTAACTGGTAGAGATTGAGGCTTGGCTAATGCTGTGGATGTATACCCATTTAGCAATTTACCAATTTCAACAGAGGTAGGATTCCTGCTGCTTTACACTTGTGTAGCCAGGTCAGGGCCGTAGCCAGGATTTTGATTCGGGGGGGGGGGGGTGAGTTTGGTTCGGGGGGGGGGCTGAGACTGGGTGGAAGAGGGTCTACCCTAGCAAACCTTTTGTATTGTTATCCCAATAACGCCATGAATGTGGGATATAATGAGCATGGTGATCAGATCATGATATGAATAAACATAACAGTTTAAATAGTACCAGTAAGGCCTTTTCGCGGACCACCCTGAGAATTTCGGGGCTGAAGCCCCTTAGCCCCCTGGCTACATGCCTGAGCCAGGTAGTTGTGCAAAGAAGTGGACTGAGTAAGGAAGGGTTTCAAGCATTCTTACACAAACGCTTTCTAAGTTTGAACAATAGCCTGTGGCACCTTCAAGGAAAATGGCAAAATAGATGGAATTGGAGACACAGAGGGCAGGGGCGGTCCTACCGGTAGGCAAAGGACGCCGCTGCGTGGGGCGCCATCTGGGTAAAGGGCGCATTCCCCTGCCCGCCAGACAGCGTCCGGCCGATGTTCCACTTTTGGGCCTTGTGCGCTCCGACACCGCGCCGTAGCAAACCTCCCTACGTGCCGAATAGGAACTGCTGTGTTTACAGGCTTCTGCGCTTGCGCACAGGAGCTTCTGGGCATGCGCGGAGGGGTGTGTGTGCCAAAATAATGTTTTTTTTTGGGGGGGGGGTGCCAAAATAATGTTCGCTTACCATTTAAAATTACCTTAGACCGCCCCTGACAGAGGGGGAGAAAAGTAGGAACAGAGCTTAGACTGTGATATGCTGGCTTGGGGCTCATTCCCTTCACAATAAACTCTATAAAAGAGGAGTTGCACTCGGTACTGGAATATGGGATTCCAGCTACGACAGGAAACAATGGCTTCACAGCACCAAGTAAGGAGACATGAATGCCAATATGTATGGCATGGAGTTACCTCACTTTGCCCCTAGTGGCAATGGATTACAGGAGTATATGCACACAAGTGGAAACGTTGGCAAACATCCACATTCATAATTAAGTAGGAAGATCAAAGGGATAACCCTTGAATTTCCAGACCATTGTCATTTGGTTTGAAGACACAAATCCCTATCAGGAACCTTCGGGGCTGCCAATTAATAGGCAAAGTCAGGATGCTCCACCTGTTAGTCAAGGGAAGGGCCAAGCACGCCTGCAATCCTTTCTAAAACCTAGCCCAGGGAATACAACATTTGAAATGGACCAGAACCTCCCCAATCCAGTTGGGAAGGTGGGTCTCATGCACAGAAGCGGCCGCGTTTCACAAATCCAATGTGAAATTGGTGGAACTCATTTGCTCGAGGCATATAATCTGGACTGGTCTGGAATGGGAAGGGGATGAGGTGTCCACCACTTACAGCCCCCTGATATCCCTGGAACTTTGTACAAACCATTTTCTGAGGCTCCCATAAATCGCAAGAGTATTGAGGTAGAGAGGACCACATATGTTTAAGAGCTCCTTTTTACCACCTCATCACATGGAGAGAATTAAGTGGCCTAGCACGCTGCCAGCACGCTTCCTCCATGGAGCCCACTGGATGAAATCATCCCTCAATTAGAAATTTTGTTTAATGAGATCTTAAAAAATAGAACCATCCTGGAAACATGGAAGAAATCTGAAATAATTACAATGTTAAAACCCAATAAAGATGAGACCAACCCCAACTCATATAGGCCAATTACCTTGTGTAATGTTGATTCTAAAGTCTTCACAAAACTTTTTGCACACAGATTGACAGGCATAATCCCAAATTTAATAGGGGAAGACCAATATGGCTTTATCAAAAACAGAAAATTAGCAGACCCAACAAGAAATATATTTAATGTAATTAACCGAGCCACAAGGGAAAAGGAGAAACCTTTGTTACTAAAATTGGATGTTTATAAAGCATTCGACATGGTCAACCACCAATACCTACATCAAGTTTGTGAAGACTTTAACTTTGGGAGACAGTTTTGTGAAGTAATTAAGGAACTTTACAATGATAACCGAGTAACGGAACCAAAACAAGAACTATTAAGATTAATAGTGGGACGAAGCAAGGTTGTCCCCACTCCCCCATCTTTTTTGCTCTGGCAATAGGGCCCTTGGCAAATTTAATTAGAAATAATGTCAAAAATTAAAGGCAAAAAAATTGGGACAGAGGTAATGAAAATTAATTTATTTGCAGATGACATCATGGTGTTATTGGGGTCACCAGAGGAATCTATAAAATAAGTTATTAATACTATACAGAAATTTGAGAACTTATCAGGACTGGCTATCAATATTAAAAAAATCAGAAATACTACATAAAAACCTGACTCTGAAAGAGTTAAAAGAAAGTCAGACCATCAGGGGGGGAAATTAGGGGCGAGGAAGCTAAAATATCTAGGCATTTATATTCCCAAAAACCTAAACAACATAACTCAATCTAACTATAATAATTTATGGAAAAAGGTAAACAATCAAATGTGTAATTGGAAAAAGCGAAATTGGGATATGTCAAGTAAAATCAAAATGGTCAAAATGATGATTCTCCCCAAATTTTTATTCTTCTTCCAAGCGCTCCCATATAGTATTCCCAGTAATATTATTTTCAAAATGGGATACCTCAATAAAAACTTGGGTGGAAGGAATAAATAAAAATAAAATTTCCAATTTAATATTTCACTCTCCAGAAGGGAACGGAGGATGGGGTGCACCTAATTTACAAAATTATTTCGAAGACTGTCAGTTAACAAGATTGATAGAATTAGATTTTGACAATTCGAGAAGATGGGCCAGAATTGAAAAAAACACAATTAATAGATGGGACCACTGTTTGTGCTTAAAAGGATCGTTAAAATCATTAGACACAAGGGGAGGTTAAGGTGGGATTGATAAGATCACTATGAAAACAATATGTGATATGTATTCATTTTGTATTTCAATATTTAAAAATGGTGATGGATTGCAATGTCATTCTATTTGTGTTGACAATAAAAAAATTTTTTAAGAAACCTGTTTTAATCAAATACTATAAAAATTTCTTTCACATGTACAGTGATGATTCATATGTTCTTTTCTTATCTCAGTGTTGGAGTGAGTATTGTATTAAAATTAATTTCCATTCAATGTTCTATTAACAGATTATATGCTGTCGAAAAATTTGTCCGCACCCTTGTTAAATATAGTACTATATAAAACGACCCAGAAAGGCTTCTGTTGGCTTTCTTTACCAATCACTTACCTAAAGTGATTCTTTGGACCTGTCCATGTCCTCTGCCTTCTACTGAAGATGCCTGTGAGTTTTTGGAGGACAGGGATCATTTGGTGTTCATAATGAAGCACAATGGTTAATGGTTTGTAGTGGAAAGGGTGGTGTTCCCATCCTATTGTCTCACCCGCTTGGGTCATGGGCCAATACCTCCAATAAAGTGGATTTCAAAATGGAGGCTGGCACTTCATTGCTTTGTCAACTTCCCAGTGAGCCCAGGGCTACATTTGATGAAACCTAATGCTATCACATTGCCTGAATAGCCCTATCTAGGTTCTTGCAACACTTCTTAACTGCACGTTTAGACAACATACAGACCACATGTCTTCTAGGATCAACCTAATTAAGAGCTCTGACATCTATGAAAGTTGTGCCCCTTTATTCTGCCTCTTGGGTTGGACGAATAAGGAAATTGGCAGAACAATGTGGATTTTGGGATAGATCAGCGGTGGACATAATGTGGTCTTTCAGGAGTAGTTGTACTGCAAATGCTGGCAGCTGTAAGCTTTTCTCTTATTGGCTTTGACTTTATGAACTTTGAGCATTGGACTTGGACTCTAGAAAGCAGGATCTGAGTCCCTGCTCTGCCTACTGCTAGATCTTAGGCAAGTCACACTCTTTAAGCCTTTGAGGAAGGCAATGGCAAACCTCTTCTGAACGAGTTTACACACTAGTTGATTCTTGGCTTTTCTTCGTGAACGAAGATTTCAGGAAGGACTCATGCCACGCTTTCTACAAGCGCGTTGATGATTTGGATGTTGGATGTGTCCTTCAAGCCTGTGCAATGGACCTTTCTGGCGGAGCACAGTGTGCACAGAACTGGTCTCACCCTTTAAACCAAAGGTTCGTCTGCCAGAGCCTAGCAAGCTTAGGACCGTGGCAGCGAGGTCCTCAGGTCGTAGGTTTGGTTCGAGTTTCCTTCTCTTAGATGGTTGACCTTACAGGGTTAAACGAGCACCATCTGCCCGGGTTTGAAATCAGAGTTTTCCTTCTCTTAGGATGGCTGCCAAAAGGCTAGAGAACCCATCCTGCCCGTTGAAGCTCTTTGTCAGACCCTTTGGTTGTGACCTCTCTGGCATGGGAGGCCCTACCGGTGGCTATTATGCCACCGCCAGCACAGCTCACAACTTCATTAGGGTACGCAAGCCTCTCCCCCACAACAAGGGGGCGCCAATGGAGAGGTGCCCCCTAGTTGATTAGTGCCCGGAATAAAGGGTTTCTTCAAAGGTGGCATCTTACCCTTTGAATACTCTTACCTGGTACTGGTTTTGTTCTCTTTTTTTGCATCTGAATAATTACAGTATTTTATTTGTTCATCTTTTTTTTCATTTATTAATTAGTTTCTGTATTTTTTTCCAAAACAATGGTGTGGCAACTTAGACACACAATTTATTGTAGCAAATAGTTTTGTGAACTGCAACATACGAATTAGTCTGAAAATGTCACAGGAATTCCAGGGACATTTTGCTCCCACTGGTGCATGCCTTCAAGTCCCAGGAATTTCACAGGAATCCTCAGGAGTGGTTTTTCCAATAGCTTCCTCTAAAATATAGTCTACAGCAGGGCTGTCCAACTGGCAGCCCACGGGCTGTATACGGCCCCGCAGTCCCTTCCCTTCGGCCCCCTACCCTTTTAAAAAAGAAATCGGCTGGGGTTTTTTTTGTTTTTTTTTTTTTTTTTTTTTTATTATTTTTTCACGGAGGGGCGGGCTGGGCGGGCAGGGAGGAGGAGCAGTCTCCCTCCTCCTCCCTCCCTCCCCCCCCCCACCAATCGGCACGCTCCATTTTTGTGGTCGGTCGCGGCGCCAGTGCAGTCGCAGTCGCGCCGGCGAAGTCGGCGCAGTTGCGCAGGTGCAGGCGCAGTCGGTGCAGGCGCAGCCGGGCGGAGGCCCAGCAGCGGAGGCCCAGCCGCGGAGGCCCAGCAGCAGAGGAGGCCCAGCAGCGGAGGAGGCCCAGCCGCGGCAGCCCAGTTCGCGGCGGCGCTCCCGCCTCCTCCGCCGCCGCCACCTCAGCAGCCCCAACTGCCGCCCGGCCTTCTTTCCTCCCCCTTCCCTCTCTCTCTTTCTCCTCCCTCCCTTCCTTTCCTTCCACTCTTTCCTCTTTTCTTCCTTCCTTCTTTCCTCCCTCCCTCTCTTTCACCTTCTTTCCTTCCACCCACCCATCCATCCATCCACCCTTTCGTCCTCCCTCCCTTCTTCCCCCTCTCTTTCTCCTTCCTTCCTTCCTTCCTTCCACCCATCCACCCATCCATCCACCCTTTCGTCCTTCCTTTCAACTGTTCTCCCTCCCTCCTTGCCCCTCTTTCACCTTCCTTCCTTTCTTTCCTGCCACCCTTTTATCTTTTCTTCCTTCTCACTTTCCCTCCTCCCTTTCCTCCCTCCATCCTTCTCTTCTTCCCCTCCTTCCTTCCTTCTCCTGTTCATATTTGGGCATATTGAGTATTCATGCCAAGTTTGGTCCTGATCCAACATTGTGCTCTCTGGATGTAGGTGAACTACAACTCCAAAACTCAAGGTCAGTTCCCAAGCAAACCCTTTCAGTACTTTCTGTTGGTAATGAGAGTTCAATATGCCAAGTTTGGTTCAATTCCATTGTTGCAAGAGTTCAGGATGCTCTTTGATTGTGTGTTAACTATAAATCCCAGAAACTGTAACTCTCAAATGTCAAGGTCTATTTTCCCCCAAATCCACCAGTGTTCACATTTGGGCATATTGAGTACGGGGGGGGGGGGGGGGGCAGGGGCGGGAGGGCAAAGCTGGGGGAGGGGCGGGGAAGGGACGGAGCCGGCGGGGGCGGAGCCGGGGCGGGGGCAGACCCTTAGGCCCCCCAGGTGATCAGTGACCAGAATTCAGGCCCCCGGTCCGGTAGAAGTTGGACAGCCCTGGTCTACAGCACCTAGCATTTACTTCCAAGATTATACACACACAAACACAAAAGGATAGGTTTCACATAAGGCCACTCACTATAACCCAGAAATACCTTGAAAGGTACAAAAACAACAGATTTCCTGGCATCAAAATATGAAAAATGAATGGAGCATAAGGGGGTGCTTTGAATGCGATTTTCCTGCTTCTTGGCAGGGGTTTGGACTGGATGGCCCACGAGGTCTCTTCCAACTCTATGATTCTATGGATTTAGCTGGCTTAGTTGTCATCTCTAGTTGCAGAGTTACATAGGTAAAATGTTATGCCATTTTTAAACTGGAGATGTCATAGCATCTCCTGCCTCATAGAGAGATGGAACTGTTTTCCATAGGGCAGGGCTGTCCAACTTCTACCGGACCTGTGGCCAGAATTCCGGTCACTGATGACGTGGGGGGCCGAAGGGTCTGCCTCCGCTCCCGGCTCCGCCCCTGCCCTGGCTCTGCCCCCACCCCAGCTCCGCCCCCTCCCCATCCTCCGCCCCCTCTCCTTAACATAAGGGGAGAGGGAGAGAATGGAACACAATGGGGGCATAAATAAACAATTCCATATATTTAATATTAACATAAGGGGAGCCTCCTGATTCAGCCTACCTTCCCAAACGCGCAGGATCCAGGAGAAGCCGATCCACGAGACAGGCCACGACCGACCGAGCCAGGTGCCGAAGAAGGTCTGTGTAAGCCGCAGGGATTCAGTAGCCGAGATTTCGGCAACAGGAGGTGTATCGCGAGACTACGTGAGCCACACGGGATTTCGCTCTCAACGCAGGCGTGATCTCGCGTTGAGAGCGAAATCCCGTGTGGCTCGCATAGTCTCACGATACTTGCTCCGAAACCCGGAAGAGGGTAATTTATTATTATTATTATTATTTTCTATTTTTATTTTTTATTAAAATGCTGAGGGGGCCGGAGGAAAGGGGCTAGGGGGCCGTGTACGGCCCTGGGGCCGCCTGTTGGACAGCCCCGACATAGGGGAAGACATTTGTTTACCTGTCTGGTAGCCTTTTGAGCCCAAGGGGACATTTCAAGTCAACTGTTCAACTGAGATCACCAGGTATTCATTAGACAACAGCGCTCCTCTTCAAGAGACAACTCTGATAACTTCAAATCTTTACAAATACCAAAAGAAACCAGTTTAGCAGGGAGATTGTTTCAAAACGAAATCTATTTCTTTGGGGTATGAAGCTTTTTGTTATTATAGGAAGCAGTTCCAGAAAATCAACTGTCCAGTGATGACTACCAACATGCTAAACACCATTCAGCTAACCAAAAGCAGGGGCTTTCTCTCCCAAAACAGTTGGGTTGTCTTGACACTTATTGTTGAGGCAAAACAAACATAATATTCAATATTCAAGTATATATAAAATATAAGGACGATAACCCCCGCACTTTACCTAAAACTTACTACACAATTAAAAAACAATACAGAACGTTAGTTATGAAGAAAAAGCAGGAAAGCAGGAAAACCCAGGGTCATCACTGATCGACTCCTGCCTTCAAAATAACTCTAAATTATTTTGGAGTCTTGTGTCTGGTACGGCGGGTAATCTCAGAGGTTCACCTGTGTGCAATATACCAGTGAACATTTGGGAAGATTATTTCACCACCCAATTTGGCAACTGTGAAACACTTAATAATACGGAAAGTATTGTAACACCAACATTATCGATAAATATTCCACAATAGCCTCCAGTAAGTCTGCAGGAAATTAAAAGGCTAATTTCATCTATTAAATCAGGTAAAGCCCCAGGGCCCGACCTAATTATGCCGGAACTACTTAAAGCGAATATTACATGGTGGGCACCACTCCTGGCAACCCTTTTCACACACATAAATCGCACAGCCCAACTACCATCTACTTGGTCACAAGGCATTGTAGTGCCAATTTATAAGAAATGGGATAAGAACAATCCAAATAATTATCGGCCCATATGCCTATTATCAATCATAGGAAAAGTCTATGCTCAGTGCCTTAATAATCGTCTCCTTGACTGGAATGAGTCAGAAAAAATTCTAGGGCAAGAACAAGCTGGTTTTAGAAAGGGAAAATCTACCATTGATCATTGTATTGTATGAAACCCCCTTGTGGAGAAATATACAAGTATCCCTCCTAAAAGGCTTTATGCCGCCTGTATTGATTTAAGAGGAGCCTTTGACTCCATCTCTCGTAATACCCTTTGGGCAAGACTTTCTGCTTCCTCAATAGACAAAAGACTACTGTGTTTAATTAGAAAGCTATACGCAAATACAACAATCCAGGTCAGATGCAGTACCCAAGGAAATTTGAGTAAGTCTATCCACATCAACAAGGGGGTACGCCAGGGATGCATTTTAGCTCCCACACTTTTTAACCTATATATAAATGACTTAGCTGGTTGTATTTCACTTCAGAATTCGCACTCTCCCAAACTATTGACAGTGAGCATACCTCTGCTTTTAAATGCAGATGATGCAGTAATACTTGCCTACACAAAAGTGGGTCTGGAGCGAGCTTTGAAAGCTTTTCTGATGTACTGCATGGAAAACCAATTAACTGTTAATTATGACAATTTCCAAAATCATGGTTTTCTAAAAAAAATTGTAGATACAACTGGAAAATAGCTGGCTGCAAAATTGAACAAGTTACTCATTTCAAATACCTGGGAGTTATCTTTCACTGGTCAGTAGGGTTGCCATATTTTGATAGAAGAAATAAGGAAAACTTAATAAAAACTTGACACAAGGCCATATGGCTGGCATGACTGCATGGAGCGCCGTTACTTTCACACCAGAGCGGTGCCTATTGATCTACTCACATATACATGTTCAGGACTGCTAGAGCCGGTGTTGACCATAGACACCTTAAGGCCATATGGCTGGCATGACTGCACGGAGCGCCTTTACTTTCCACCAGAGCGGTGCCTATTGAACTACTCACATTTACATGTTCACCACCCATCAGAGCAGCGCCCATTGATCTTCTTACATTAATCTGCCTTAGAACTGATCGGTTGGCAAGTGCCAGGGTGACCTCTTGGGCACCATAAGCTGCCCCTCAGGAGATGCCACAGGGCGAGACTCCCCAATCGGCCCCGAGTATACTAGTGACTCTGGCACAGTACATCAACAGGGACGAAATACATCAACAGCGACTGTATACTGTACATCAATAGGGAGTAAAGTCCCCCGCCTCGGCTCCTCCTCCATCCTGGCCATGCAAAAGTCCGAGCGCCATGACGAAGAGGCGAAGATGCCGACGTCCACCTCTCTCGACATGGAGGAATCTTCAGGCCGCCGGTCGAAGGGTGCCTCCCATGCAGGCACCTCCAAATCGACGGTGGAGGATTAGTCCGTGCCCATCGCACATGCGCAAGTTGATGTCGACATCAACTCAGGGCGACCGAGGGACCAAGCGCCCCTGAGTCAGCCCTCCCGATGCCGCGAAGGTGCGCGCTCGCACCCTCTCCATCCCAGGAGCCCAGTCCTGAGTCGCATCGGCAGCCCAGATGACCTGCTCGATCTCGGGAAGGAAGACGAAGACTGGCCTCTCCTTGCGATGCTTGGCTCCTCCCCGATGGCTGTGCTTGAGGCTCTTGGTTCCTCCCCGATAAGGGACAGCAACAGTAAATACGGGACACCCAAAAAAGGGCCAAAATACGGGACATCCCGTATAATACGGGACATATGGGAACCCTAATGGTCAGGCTCATGGACATCTCACCAACAGATGTCAGTACTGAATGTGATTTCCACAGCCAAAGCAATAGTTCGCTTTTTCTTTGTTAAAGGTCGGCAGTTTATTCCATCAGCAATTAAGATATTTCAGGCAAAGGTGCTCCCACTGCATGCCATCCCAGTACGGATCTTGGGCTTTACATCTCAAATGGAACACCCGTATATACTTGAGTCTAATGCACCATTGACTCTAATGCGCACCTCAATTTTCAGAACACTGAAATCAAAAAAGTATTTGTTGACAAATGTAATGTGTAGCAGCAAAAGCCCGTTACAGTTGCTGCCTTCTTAGTACTCTTTCTTTAAAAACCATTGCATTGGAACATCAAAGCTTTCAGCAGTGGGAAAGAGACCTTGGGGTGCTGTAGAATGAATTTAACCGCCTTGGTTCAATGGTATGGAATCATAGGGGGTGTAGTTTAACAAGGCTTTGAGCCTTCTCCGCCAAAGAATGCGGATGCCTCATCAAACTACAAATCCCAGGATTATACAGCATTGAGCGATGACAATTAAATTACAAGTGACATGCCTCAAATAAAAGCTCTGGCTGCTCCTGAAGCAGCATCCCCTATTGCAGTGTTTCCCAACCACTGTGCCGTGGCACACTAGTGTGCAGTGAACGATCATCAGGTGTGCCGTGGGAAACTGGAACCTCTTGAGTCTTGAATAAGCCACACCCCTTTATTCCCTGCAGGCCAATCCCATCGCAGTGGCCTTGAACTCCCGCCTGGCACCAAGATGGTGAAGGCGGCGGGACCGGAAGCGCCTTCCCTGAGGGGATGCCAGTGGAGCAGAAGTGCCTCATCTGGCGGTGCTGGGCTTGGCGGAGGGCCTGGCGCTGGTCCGGCCGGCCGGGGCGGTGGAGCCCTTGAGCCTGAGCCTGGCCCTGGGCGGTGCCGGCGCCTCCGCCTTCACGGGCTTCCTCTCCTACATGCGGCTCTACTGCCTCTTCACCCACTGCTGCCACGACGCGGGAAACAACGGGGCCCGCCTCCAGGCAGCGGCCTACCGGGCCTCAGAGACTGTGACATGACGTGGAAGGAGCCTCATGGGCTATATTATTATTATTATTATTACTATGAACTATGTATTAACATAATATAATTCTTTTCCCTTAGTATATGCTATTATATTGTTATATTATCAGTATTTGTCATAGTCATGGTGTATATCGTTATTGACTATGAGAGTAATGATAACAGTCAGGATTAACTCCTGTGCTTTACTGATAATATATTGTATGTACCTATAATATTTATATTATTATAATGTCATACAAGATAACACTTTTAAAAATAATACAATATTGAAATTATATATTTTATATTACTTGTAACAGTACTAATAATATTACAGTATAATGGTATAGTACAATATAGTAAGCTAGAGTGTCATTTTGTGTCATTTTGGTTGGTGGTGTGCCCCAGGATTTTGTAAATGTAAAAAATGTGCTCAAAAAAGGTTGAAAAACACTGCCCTATTGCTTTGGCTCAGCACCCATATGATGGGAATGTAAAGCACACCTCAATTTTGGCAAGGTTGTTTAGACGAAAAAGGTGAGCAATAAATTGGAGTAAATACAGTATTACCCTAACCGTATCATCTTGTGCTGTTGCCAATCCTTCAGTCCAGCAAAAAACGAGAGAAGTCCCCCTACCTATTAATTTTTAACTATGAGCCCCTTTCTTTTGGAATTTTAGAAATTGGAGAGCAGAAACCGCGGCAAGCAATTGAGTGGGTGGGAAAAAAAAGCACTGGCTTTGCTTTCCCAATGGCATTTCTCTTTGTGCCCTTGCCACTATCATTTCTTGAATCCCTCTGTGCCATCTCCTTTATGGACGCTTCACCAGATATCGGTAAACGTTCTTTCGGGCATTCCAGTTTCCAGGTTCCCATATACAATCAGATAGATTCTGAATGCTGTCATTCAAAAACAAAATATGTGAAAGGCTTGTGGTTTCCTCTGTCCCTTTTCAACCATCCTTACGGGCTAATGTCAACTTTGGCTATCAGGCATCAGGCTATCAGGTAGTTAAATTCAAGGCTGCCATATAAAGCCAGTTTCTCTACTTCTAGGTGGAAAGATAAACTCACCCAGCACACAGACTTCTGTCTCTGTCTAGCTCTTCTGAATTGCTTGTTGCAGCTGAAGCCTGAAGTGCCCTCTGTACAGGTGTCCAGGTGTGTTTCCTCCTTGCCTTTGACTGAAACCCCGGCAGATCCCAGCTGGGTTTTGCCCATTTTCTGGGAGGGAGTGGCCAAAGGGTTGCACAAACCTTGGCTGTTCTCCAAGGGGAGAAGCCCAAAGCACCCAAAGAAAGGAGAAAGAGCATTGAAGGAAGGGAGCCTGCCATCCAAACTGCCTTTACCCATGGACCACCTGTGGCCCTCGGTTTGAGTCTTGTCAAGTCCCCAGTGAGAGATCTGGGCAAATTAAAAAAAGGAAAACATCCCTTAAAATGCACAAACAGCAGGCGTGTCAACCACAGTGGTCTGGCATCTCTAGCACCAAAGGCTGGGATTTGGCATCAAAAGACCTCCAGCCATTTCTACCTCTCTGTTTTCTTGCCTCACTTAACCTGAAGCCATGGGCTCTTTGTGCACCGAGTTGCATGCAGACAGGCCAACAGGGGCAAGCCCAGAGTGTGTTGGAGGCATAGTTTTCCAAGGACACAGAAGGGCTTTCCTCAAAGCATATGGATTTGATGCTTTTCAAGATCATATGGACTTTCTTTCCACCCCTTGCATATGAAATTATTTATTTATTTATTTATTCTTCAAACTTCCTATACCGCCACTCCCCGAAGGCTCGGAGCGGTTTACAGTTTGACATAAAATACATAATACACGAACAATACGATACAACACAAAAGGGAGGTACTAAATCTAAGACAGGGGAGGGGAGACCAGGGCTCGTGACCACATGGGTCAGTGAGCTATCCAGAGGTCAAGCCAACAGTGGCTCAACCATCGAACGAGGGGAGCCTAGAAGGGTCCCACAAGTCCAACAGTGTCCTTAGAGTCACCAGATCCATTGGGGGATGGTCACCACAAGCCTGTGGGTCCGATCTCCCCCTCACCAGGATGTCAGATCTCCTGGGTTGGGGGTTCGCCAGCAGGAACACTCTACGTCTGTAGTTGGCATTCCAGAAGGTCCTAGCAGGGAACCTCTTGGATGCATCAAGGCCAATCCTCGCGGACCTCTCCTGCTCCGGGGGTCCAGAAGAAAATTCAAGGGTCCTCCTAGTTCCAGGGGCTCTGGGAGTCCCCCTCTGCGGCACCTGGCTGCTCTGGAACTGGTTGGGCTGGGAGGACTTCCGGTGAATGTCTGTGGGACCGGAAGTCCTTTCTTGGCAGCTCTTCCTGCTGCGCCGGCATCTCCGCCTCCCAGGACGCCCTTGTGCCTTCCGCCGGCGGCTCCTCCCAGGCTTCAAGTCCTCAGGGGGGCGGTGACGAACGACCAGGACCAGAGTCTCCAAGGTCGTGAGATATTGTGAGATATTGGTGATATTCCCCTGAAACCCTCCTATGTAATTTTTCCTGCATGTTTTCCCCCTCCCCATGTGTAAAATAATATGAAGAAATGCTACATGTTTGTGAAAGACCCAGCTGTTTGTTTTGAGATCAGGATGTGACCACATTCCTGACTGCACCCTTTAATCCAATCATTTGAACAAAACTGCATGACAGAGGACTTTTTCTGGTTTGGAGAATGTTCTTTCCCTTCTCCCCATTTTGAAAGACTCATTTTGTTTCATAAACGCAGGACCCTCTGAGATTAGCCTCGTCCCGCGTTTATAGAACCTATGGCATAACTATATTTCATATTTCACAATCGGCTGTCACTACTGGCCTCGGAAACTAGTACACAGCTACAGTTATTTCATTTGTCTACCATCCAGAAGGCTGAAACTTCTCATGGATAGAATCTGCCTGCCACCCTTTGTCAACAAGGAGGGTCGTTAAGGACAAATTCCTGTTTCTCACCAAGAACAAAATAATTCCTTTGGCCCGAAAGGTCAAAGCCTCGGATCTTCATTAACATATGGACATAATTTAATCAAGGAAATTCCAGCTGCATGTTTTGAACAACATTCCTGCCCCTCGCTTCCCATTCGCCAAGGAGGAAGCGACGCGGTTGCGCTATTGGCTCCCACCTCAGCTGGCTTCCAAAGTTCCAACCAATCATCATGAAGCCTACAGCATGCAGGGGCGGGAAAGTTTGAATTTGACAAGTTCTGTAAAGTGTATAAAAATGGCATATGTTTGAATGTAACTTTATGACTGCTTTGCGGCAAGGAATCTGCAGTTGCCATCCTCCTCAGCTAGGGTTGCCAACTGTCCCTTATTGTAAGGGATGTCCCTTATTCTGGCCCCAAATTTCGTGTCCCTTATTTTCAGCTCATGTCCCTTATTTTCAGCTCCTGTCCCAGTACATACACTCACATACTTCCTTCTTCCTCCTACTCCATCCTGCTATCCCTTTCGGCTCCTCCCGTTTCCTCTCACCTCTCCGGGACTTGTAGTCCAAGGCTGCCTCCTCTTGAGAGACATGCACGGCCCTTTTTGGCGGGACTCCATTTCCCAAGAGCCCTCTCTTCTGGGGGGAGGGGGAGAAGAAGTAGGAGGAGGAAAAGGAAGATTGAGAAGGGGGCCTCCTGGTCTTCATGGCACCACCATGAAGCTGCAGGTGCGGCACGGGGAGATGCGGACCCGCATGGAGCTGCTGATCATGGAGACCCAAAGCCAGGTCTGCCACGCCCTCATCCACCTCGACCACGGGACCACCTTCACTGTCGACTGCTGGGAGAAGAAGGAAGGTGATCCCCTGGCAGGCACACAAATCACAGCCACACCGGAACTGAGTGGTGGGTGGGGGTCTTTGGAAGGCTTTTGAGCCAGGCGGGCATCTGTCGGGAGGGCTTGAATTGTGCCTTCTTGCAGAATGGCCCAAGTAGATGATATTGCCCTGAATGCATGCGAAAGGAGGCTTCGGTTAGACCCCAGTCTAAAGATCCGTCAACAGTGTGATGCCGCAGCTGAAAAAGCCAAGGCTGCATCAAAAGGAGTATAGCTAGGGCCGCCTAACGTTTGATCTTCAAGTTTTTATGAAGTGTCCCTTATTTTTGTGAAAAATCCAGTATTTTTAGGTAAATGTCCCTTATTTCTTATATCAAAAAGTGGCAACCCTATCCTCAGCTGACGAGAATAAAAAACCTCAGTGGCATCTTCTTCCGGACTTTTTTGGTGAGATCATTTGGGAAAGGGATTTTTATTTGCTTTTAAAACTTCACCAGATGGTTCTGCTGAAATCCTCGCTTTAGGGGTACTTCTGGGCCTCTGCTCCCTATGGGCCAGGCTGTCCTAAATTGTTCGGTAACATCATGACAAAATAACAAGCAAAACAAATATCAAAAGTGGCAAAAGAACAGCAATGGCGTCAAATGAATAAGAGGCGTAAACAGAATAAGAAACAGGAAAAATCCTCCTTTTTCAGCTGCTAAAAGGTTAGCCCTCGATAGGAAAAGGTTGTGCCCAGTGGCACGGTGGGTTAAACTACTGAGCTGCTGAACTTGATGACTGAAAGGTTGGCAGTTCGAATCCGAGGAGTGGAGTGAGCTCCCTCTGTTAGGCCCAGGTTCTGCCTACCTAGCAGTTCAAAAACATGCAAATGTGAGTAGATCAATAGGTACTTTCTTGTGGGAAGGTAACGGTGCTCCATGCAGTCATGCCGGCCACATGACCTTGGAGGTGTCTACAGACAATGCTGGCTCTTCAGCTTAGAAATTGAGATGAGCACCACCCTCCAGAGTCGGACTCAACTAGACTTAATAGCAAGGAAACACTAGGACGGCTGCTCAAGACGAACAACAAATGAAACGGAGGGGGTATATATATGTGTGTGTGTGTGTGTGTGTGTGTGTGTGTAAGAAACGCTCTATATCGGTATACATATATACATTATCCGTCTATATATACCAGATTATCCATTTACAGCAGGAGTGCCCACACTTTTTCAGCATGCGAGCTACTTATAAAACCACCAAGTCAAAATGATCGACCTACCCACTACTCAGAGAGCCATAAAAGCAAAATATTTGGAAATTTATTTCAGTGAGAGCCATATAATATATTTTAAAACTGAATTCAACTAAATGTGAGTATAATAAGCCCATGAATTTATTCATAATAATGATGATGATAATATTCATTCAGCCTCTGCTACTACTACTAATAATAATAATAGTAACAACAACAACAATAGGTTCCTAGAGTAGAAGGAGGCCTCCAAGGGCCATCCAGTCCAACCTCCTTCTGCCATAAGGAAAAACACAATCAAAGCATTCCTCACAGATGGCCATTCAGCCTCTGATAATAATAATAATAACAACAACAATGGGTTCCTAGAATAGAAGGAGGCCTCCAAGGGCCATCCACTCCAACCTCCTTCTGCCATAAGGAAAAACACAATCAAAGCATTCCTCACAGATGGCCATTCAGCCTCTGATAATAATAATAATAATAATAACAACAACAATGGGTTCCTAGAATAGGAGGAGACCTCCAAGGGCCATCCACTCCAACCTCCTTCTGCCATAAGGAAAAACACAATCAAAGCATTCCTCACAGATGGCCATTCAGCCTCTGATAATAATAATAATAACAACAACAATGGGTTCCTAGAATAGAAGGAGGCCTCCAAGGGCCATCCACTCCAACCTCCTTCTGCCATAAGGAAAAACACAATCAAAGCATTCCTCACAGATGGCCATTCAGCCTCTGATAATAATAATAATAATAATAACAACAACAATGGGTTCCTAGAATAGGAGGAGACCTCCAAGGGCCATCCACTCCAACCTCCTTCTGCCATAAGGAAAAACACAATCAAAGCATTCCTCACAGATGGCCATTCAGCCTCTGATAATAATAATAATAATAACAACAACGGGTTCCTAGAATAGGAGGAGACCTCCAAGGGCCATCCAGTCCAACCTCCTTCTGCCATAAGGGAAAAACACAATCAAAGCATTCCTCACAGATGGCCATTCAGCCTCTGATAATAATAATAATGATAATAATAATAACAACAACAACATCAATGGGTTCCTAGAATAGGAGGAGACCTCCAAGGGCCATCCAGTCCAACCTCCTTCTGCCATAAGGGAAAAACACAATCAAAGCATTCCTCACAGATGGCCATTCAGCCTCTGATAATAATAACAACAACAACAACAACAACAATGGGTTCCTAGAATAGGAGGAGACCTCCAAGGGCCATCCAGTCCAACCTCCTTCTGCACCTAGGTGACGTCGGGAGCCTGTGGGGCGGGACTGAGCCTTCCTCCCACCCTGCCTGCGATCTACCAGGACGCCCTACGAGATCTACCAGTAGATCGCGATCTACCTAATGGGCACTCCTGATTTACAGTGTATTAATTAACTGCTCAGCTATAAGCTGCTTTTTGTTTTGCAACCTTGATTTGTCATACAGACTATTCACGATTGAAGACACATATCTAGATTAAATAACTTTTTATTACACTTTTTGTGTACCCAGTGTTACACTTTCATTTCCCTTTTAACTTTTGCGTAGGTTATTCCTTCGCCCTCTGCTCTACCCCCTCCGTTTCGTTTGTCAAGTAGACTTAATGTCAAGGGAAAACCTTTACCTTTATCTAAGAAGCAGTTTTACCAAACTGTATTTCCTCCCATTTGCAGCCCAATTTAGATGGAAACATGACATTCCCATGCCTCCTTTCTCTGTTTTGCACTTCTTAATTCTGAAGTCTTGGAAGTAAGTTGTTGCAGACAACAAGTTACTTGCAACTCATTCCGTTTTGCAAGAACTAAGGAAAATATGCCGATCAATTACACATTACAATTTAAGAAGGGATACAATCTCTTTCCTTCGTTGTGATACATAAGGGGTTTTTTTAGAATAGATATAATAATAATAATATAATAAAACTTTATTTCTAACCCACATCCATCTCCCCGAAGGGGACTCGAAGCGGCTTACATGGGGCCAAACAACAAATCACAGATAATATCAAAAACAATAAACACAATAAAAAATACATCTTTGAAAATACAACAACACAGATGAATCTAAAACAGAAATGGCAGGGCAAGCCACATGTACATATAAAGTGTTTAAAAACTCAGGGGAGATAACTGGAGTAGTGTCAAAACATAGAGGATCATATAGGGGGGAAAAGGTCTCGTCAAAAACGGGGGCATTTGGGAGTCTAATCTCCAAAGGCCCGGTGGAAAAACCAGGTTTTCAGTTGTTTCTTAAAGGATTCCAGTGAGGGGGCATTCCTAATCTCTCCCGGGAGGGAATTCCAGAGATGGGGGGCCACAGAGGAGAAGGCTTTCTCCCTAGTGCTCACAAGCTGAGTTTGTGAGACTGGCAGGGGCGAAAGGAGGGCCTCCCCTGAGGAGCGAAGTCTTCGGCGTCGAGTATTTATGTCACAGCGAATAGGCAACAGAAATATAGAAGTTTAATTCCCCATCGGCCCAAAAACTCCAGTCTCTATTCGTGTGAATAATGAAACTCTCATTCAATTCACAAGGTAAATATATAACTTTGTATTGAATTGTATTTAACAATAACTGGCAAAACATCGAAAAACAACAGCCATCACAGCTACCTTTCTAAACATCCTTTCCTCACAGATATTGAATCCCAACTGTCAAATCCCAACTGTCACTTTGTAACGGAAATTCCTCAAGGTTCCATTTAGCAGTCTTGAGACAGCGCCATCTGGTGTCAAACATGTCACACTGAAGGTCATCTCAAACTGCGAAAATATATCTTGTGCTGACTCATGAATTGCTATTCAAAATGCAATAATCTGACACGAAGGGCTTGAGCTGGTTCATGGAAGGAGAGCCGCTCACAAAGATAGGCGTGTCCCAAACCGTTTAGGGCTTTATAGGTAATCACCTGCATTTTGAATTGGGCTCGGAAAATAAACGGCAGCCAGTGGAGCTCTTTAAACAGGGGGGTCGACCGCTCCCTGTAACCTGCCCCAGTTATTAATCTGGCAGCCGAGCGTTGAACAAGTTGAAGTTTCCGGGCAGTCTTCAAGGGAAGCCCCACGTAGAGCGCATTGCAGTAATCCAATCTAGAGGTAACCAAGGCGTGGACCACCATGGTCAAGTCAGACTTCACGAGGTATGGGTGCAGTTGGCGCACGAGTTTTAACTGTGCGAAGGTATGGGGAAGGAGACCAAGAGCCTCTGATGGATTTTGATTGGAAAAGGGTTCTAAAGTGGAGAGTGGTTAAGAATCTGTCAATAAGATTAAAAGAAAATGTGTACAGGGTCATATGGAGATGGTATACCACAGTGTTTCCCAACCTTTTTTGAGCCGTGGCACACTTTTAACATTAAAAAAAATCCGGGGGCACACCACCAACCAAAATGACACAAAATGACACTCTAACACAGTAAAGAATGGCTGGGGGATGGTGGCCTTCTGGGAGTGCCAAAGCCGGGGAGGAGGCGGAGCCAGAGCATGCCATGCCCCTCCCCCAGCTTCAGCTCTCCCACAGCTTCTCCAGCCTTGAGGGGGCAGTGCCAAGCCAGCGGTGGCAGAGCCAGCACAATGCTGGCTTGGCACTGTCCCCTCAAGGCTGGAGCAGCTGCTGGGAGTGCCGAAGCCAGGGGGAGGGGGCGGAGCCAGGCCACGCCATGCCCTGCCCCTCCCCCTGGCTTCAGCTCTCCCACAGGGGAGGAGAATGAGCGGTGGACGGGCTTCAGTGGGCGGGGTTCCTCCCCCGTGCGGCTTCAGCGAGCGAGGGGTGAGAGTCATAGCGGGAGTCATGGCGGATTGGAGGCTGGCTGGGGAAACTGCCGAAGGTGGTGGCGCCCGGCCCCTTCTTCTTTTTCTTCGCCCCCGCCCGGCCCTTCCTCCCCCCCCCAAGCAGCAGGAGTTCGGCAGGAGGGAGGAAGGAAAGGGGGCAGAGAGCTTTTCTCACGGCACAGCAGGAGGTCCGTCGCGGCACACTAGTGTACCGCGTCACAGCGGTTGGGAAACACTGGTATACCACACTGGTTAAACTACACCAGATGGATAGGAAGCAAAATAACCTCTGCTGGAGAAGTGGCATGCACAAAGGGCCATATTTTCATTTATTGTGGGAATGCCCCCAGCTGAAGAGTTTTTGGGGCAAAATATTTATGGAAATAGGTAACATTATATGATTAATCTTTGCCCCAGTTGCTAGGTTAGCATTACTAATGAATGTCCCAAGGCTGAACTTAGAAAGGAAAAAAAAACACCTTGTGATTACTTTACTCACAGTGGCAAGACTTAGCGTTGCAAAAAAATTGAAGATAGTAACGAATCTCACACTGGAAGCATGGAAAGGGGAGGTAACCTTAAATGCTAAACTATCAATGGAAATTAGTGTGTTCGGGGGGGTCAATAGATCTGAATTTGATTCTTATTGGTCGGTTTTCATTCAATATAGTTTAAAGCAGGGCTGTCCAACTGGCGGCCCGAGGGGCCGTATACGGCCCCCAGCCCCTTCCCTCCGGCCCCCTAAGCTTTTTAATAAAAAATAAAAATTGAAAAATAAAATAAATAATAATTTTTTAAAAAAAGATACCTACTTCCGGGTTCGGAGCAAGTATCGCGAGAATACGCAATCCACACGGGATTTCGCTGTCAACGCGAGATCACGCCGGCGTTGACAGCGAAATCCCGTGTGGATTGCGTATTCTCGCGATACTCTTAGGCTACTCTACTACTGGATCGCTGAGGCCCACAGACGCGATTAGGACCTTCTTCGACTCAGTCGGTCGTCGGCTCTGTCGTCGTCCGGGTACTCCTGGATCCTGCGCATTTGGAAAAGGTAGGCCGAAACAGGGGGCTCCTCATTCCCTCCCCCCATCTCCCCTCATGTATTAAATATAAAATTAAATATATTTAAAGATGAAATAAGGGGAGATGGGATACATTAAGAGGGGAGGGGAGGATGGAATTAAATATATTTAATATTAAATTAAAATAAGGGGAGAGGGGAGGATGGAATTAAATATATTTAATATTAAATTAAAATAAAGGGGGAGGGGAGGATGGAATTAAATATATTTAATATTACATTAAAATAAGGGGAGAGGGGAGGATGGAATTAAATATATTTAATATTAAATTAAAATAATTTAATATCTTATCCCTGCATTTTATCTCAGTAAAAGATTATATTTAACTGTATGGATGCCCCTTTTGAATGCCCACCCTGCATTTTATCTCAGTAAAAGATTATATTTGACTGTATGCATGCAGGGGCGGGGGCGGAGCCAGGGGAGAGGGCGGAGCCGGGGGCGGGGGGAGACCCTACGGCCCCCCAGGTCATCAGTGACCAGTATTCAGGCCCCTGGGCCGGTAGAAGTTGGACAGCCCTGGTTTAAAGAGTGAGAAGGGAAAACAATACCACCTTGTTGGTCATTTGGATATGACATGTGTTTACTGGTTGACTCATAATTTTATGGAAAAGGAAATTTTACGTGTTCAGGCCTTGGCGGTGAGGTTATGTGTTTGTAAAATGTTCATTGTTTTATGTTCTGTTTACACTGTAAGCTGTTAACGTATGTAAATAAAATTTAAATTAAAAAAGTTGGACCAATGTATGGCAATCATGGGGTATTCTTGGCAAAATCTCTTCAGAGGCATTTGGTCTTTGCCTTCCTCTAAAGCTGAGAGAGTGTGACTTGCCCAAGGTCATCCCATGACTTCCATTGCCAAGTACGGGTTCAAATCCTGGTCTTCAGAGTAACTGTCCAATGCCCAACCAAATTCAGTCACTTCTAAATAAAGAAGACAAGACCAGCTTTAAAAAAAAAAATCACCTGTAACAGAACAGTGGCAGCTCATAGCTGGCATATCAGTGAGGTGATGAATCTATTCCGGTTTTTAGTTTGAAGTGTAACGGAAGGATCCAAATTGCATAATCTTGACCCCAAAAGAAGTTCATTGCCTAGAGCAGTGTTTTTCAACCTTTTTTGAGCCGCGGCACATTTTTTTACATTTACAAAATCCTGGGGCACACCACCAACCAAAATGACACAAAATGACACTCTAACACAATAATACATATAGTTAATATGTTTTTAATGTATTTATACACTCAGTGTGAAACCTGGGCCTGTTTCGATGAACCCAACATAGATATCCTGGCAGGAAGGGCAGAAAGACACAAACTTCCCACACAGAACTCCCATAACCAAGAGAAAATACTATAAGAGTTTGGTGGGCATTGACCTTGAGTTTTGGAGTTGTAGTTCACCCATATTAAGAGAGCACAGTGGACTCAAACAATGTTGGATCAGGACCAAACTTGGGCATATTGAGAATACTCAATATGCCCAAATGTGAACACAGATGGAGTTTGGGGAAAATAGACCTTGACATTTGGGAGTTACAGTTTCTGGGATTTATAATTAACACACAATCAAAGAGCATCCTGAAGTCTTGCAACAATGGAATTGAACCAAACTTGGCATATTGAACTCTCATTACCAACAGAAAGTACTGAAAGGGGTTGCTGGGCAATTGACCTTGAGTTTGGAAGTTGTAGTTCACCTACACCCAGAGAGCACTGTGGACTCAAACAATGTTATGTTATGTTGTTGTTTGTTTTCTATTCAGAATCACAATGTTGGAAGGAGGCTCACCACTTTAAGGTCCCTAAAACAGGCATGGGAAAACTTCGTCCCTCTGGGTGCTTTGGACTTCAACTTCCACCATTCCTAACAGCCTGAGGCCCTTTCCTGCTTAAATGGCTGAGGGGGGAAAAGGAAAAGGACCTGAGGCTGCTAGAAATGGTGGGAGTTGGAGTCCAAAATACCTGGAAGGTCCAAGTTTGCCCATGCCAGCTTTCGACAAAGACCTCTTCCTCCCCCTTCCCCTTCGTGCCCTTTCTTCCCCCTCCTGCCGAACACCTATTTTTAATTCTCCGCTGCCGCTTCTGCCGCCATTTTGATCCAAGGCGGCAGCGTGAGCGTGTTCAGGAGGGGAGGGGGGAGGGAGGGAGGAAGACGTGACCCATGCAGGCGCTACTGCGCAGACTTGCCCCAGAGCAAGCGAGCAGAGCAAGGCTGGGAAGAAGGGAGCCCAAGTGGAGAAGAAAATGTGTTTGGCAGGAGGGCGAAGAAAGGGTATTGGAGGTTCCAATTTCCCACGGCACACCTGATGATCGCTCACTGCACACTAGTGTGCCACGGCACACTGGTTGGGAAACACTGGCCTAGAGCAAGTCTTTTAAAATGCAAGTCTACCAAATCCTGGCACTGCTTTCAGTTCAGTTGATCAAGATAGAGAATATTTATTTCAAGCGTCAGTGTTTTATAGAATTTCAGAGTCAATAAGATAATGACGAAGTATTCATATAATCCTTATCTGAGGTTTATGTGACCAGTACAGAATGTATTGCTTGTTTGTTGTTTAACAAGATTTTCTTAGGTTCCGGTACTGTATTTAGCCATAACTTTTGGTTATTGGCCCTAGGGCACATCATATTGCAGCAGAGCACAAATAACAGAGCTCAAACAACTACCACATTTCATCACATAATAGTTGCACCTTTCCCCATTTTTATTTATCAAAAAAGGGGGTGTGACTATTGATATCGAGGGTAACCCCCCTTCTCTGGGCTCTGTATAACAGTGTTTCTCAACCAGTGTGCCGTGAGCAATCATCAGGTGTGCCGTGGGAAATTGGAACCTCCAATACCTTTTCTTCCCCCTCCTGCCCACAGTGCTCTCTGGGTGTAGGTGAACTACAACTTCCAAACTCAAGGTCAATTCCCAAGCAAACCCTTTCAGTACTTTCTGTTGGTAATGAGAGTTCAATATACCAAGTTTGGTTCAATTCCATTGTTGCAAGAGTTCAGGGTGCTCTTTGATTGTGTGTTAACTATAAATCCCAGAAACTGTAACTCCCAAATGTCAAGGTCTATTTTCCCCAAACTCCATCTGTGTTCACATTTGGGCATATTGAGTATTCATGCCAAGTTTGTTCCTGATCCAACATTGTTTGAGTCCACAGTGCTCTCTGGATATAGGTGAACTACAACTCCAAAACCCAAGGTCAATGCCCACCAAACTCTTATAGTATTTTCTCTTGGTTATGGGAGCTCTGTGTGGGAAGTTTGTGTCTTTCTGCCATTCCTGCCAGGATATCTATGTTGTGTTCATCAAAACAGGTCCAGGTTTCACACTGAGTATATAAATACATTTAGAAACATACTAACTATATGTATTACTGTGTTAGAGTGTCATTTTGTGTCATTTTGGTTGGTGGTGTGCCCCAGGATTTTGTAAATGTAAAAAATGTGCCGCGGCTCAAAAAAGGTTGAAAAACACTGCTGTATAAGATAGTTAAGAACCGAGGGATTCATAGTTTCACCCAGGGCACCAGACGGGAGTGGTCCACTAATCCCTTATTTCCTCTCCATGTGGGAACCTAAGGCTCTCCTCTTGGCCTCACATGGCAATGTTTTCTATAACCCAAACACACCAATTTATCTCCCTTTCCGTTCACTTTTAAGGACATTTTTTATGATTTATAGATTCCAGAGGCCTGTGCCCCATGTGGGTTTGCCTTGTGCTAATCCCAAGGAGCCCCAGAAAGGCAAGATGGCTTGAGGTCTATAGTTCACTTCTACCTCCAAGGACAAGACTTTTCCTCAGCAAATGCTTTTCAATTGATCTTTCTCCCAACTTCCAAGGACTCTCTAAAGACTTATTTTCATGAACTTTTCCCATAATTCAATAACTCCAGCTCCTGACACTTATGGACACTTCCCTGCAGCATGCAGACTTGCTAAGGACTTTTCTTTCCCTTTTCCAAGATCTTATGGACTGATCTCATGAATGTAATAAACTTTATATCTCTTTGGGGGTGAAGTTTGATATACTTTCTTGTTTTGACCCCTGATTTTCCTTATGTGTTTTCCATGTCTAAAATATTTGAAGATTGAGGCCACATCTTAGCCAACTCTCTGGATGGGGCTGAAAATTCATTGTTCTCTTGCAGTCTTTTCTCTTTCACGCTTTGCCTGGATCAAATGTCCCTTTTGGCTCGGAGATGGGTTTAGTCCCCTTTAGGGCATATGATCAGTTTGCATACATGAACCATATTTTCCACAGGGACCCTCTTTTCTGGCTTCGAAACCGAGGAAATTGGTCAAAATAAAACTCTCATTGATCTTACCATCCAGTCAAATTTACACCCTTGATTCTCTTCCTCCTGCCACAAGAAGGAAGAGAATCCCTTTGTTTACCCTCCGTTTTTACTGAAAACCATACAATGGATGACCGGGGTCACAGGACTCAGGATTTCTTCCTTATCAATAAGACCTTAATTAACATGCCGTAAATCCCATCATCTGGGTTTCCGTCCCTCATTGTTTCAACATTCCTTCCACTCCTTGCCTCCCATTGGCCCAAACAGAGATGCGAAGAAATTCCCTCATTGGCCAGTGCGCAAAGCAATACTGTTCCACCATTGGCTGAGCGAGAGCTCTGCCCCAGCGGCTACGAAAGTTCTAACCAATTAGGGCAAAGCGTGGGAGGCAGGGAGGGTGGGGAAATTTGAATCTGGCATCTCTGTAAAGTGTATAAAAATGTCTATGAAATTGAAAATAAACATGACAGCTTTGCGGTTTCAAGGAATTTGCAGCTCTCATCCTCTCTGAGCAGAATAAATTTCGATGGCTTCTACTTTCGGCGTTGGTGAGATGATTTGGCCTGGGGTTCAGGGACTGGGGGAATCTGTGTTCTCTAGCTCTTCCGTCTTCCCAGAGTCCAAAAAAGGGGCTTTAGAGATAGGACAAAACAAGCTCTGACCCGGGAGATGGAATTAAAGTTTCCCACATACAAGAAACCTGGGACCTCTATAAAAAGGATGCTTAACTCAAAGTAAGGGGACCAAACAAGTTTATTGGGTACAATCAGAAGAAAAACACACCCTTCTCTCGTAGACCATTTATATCCCCCCATATTCTGATAGTACTTACCCACGGGTCACCCTACTTCTTTTGAAGCAGGGTTTAGATCGGTCGAGTATTACAATTGGTATGTATACCCCTTTTCAATCTTGAATATGTATTATGCTATATGTGACTTTGTACTTATTTTCATGTATTTTACTACCCCCCAGTAAATATGGGATGCAGTTATTCTCCAAAAATGCCTTGATAAAGCCAAGCGGCGAAATGGTTTTCAACGGCCGAAAATACAGCGAATGCTTTCTTTTGGCGTGTTGCTTAACTCGATCCTACTCGAGGAGACTTCCATCCACTGTCTCCCGCGTCCTGGAATCTTTCCTTGAATGTCTACTACCCCGATCCTCTTTACATCTTTCCTATATCCCATCATTGGATTTACAATTATTTTCACCTTTTGGAAGTGACTTTTTGGCAACCAAGGACTGACCACCAGCCATACCGGACTTTAATTTGGGACTCTCCCAGTGGGACTTGTTGTATACTCATTCATTGCGCATTCGCCTGGGATTACTCTCCCTTTCTCCCTGGTGCCTGGTATATTCACCCGTGATATGTCACACCCTAAGGTGCACGTATGTATGTACTAATTATATATTTTTTCAATATAGCTTTGTGCTTGTGTGTCAGTTTTGCCGTTGAAGGCAGATCACCAGGTAAGGGCTATGAGGTAGCTCACCCCAAGTGACCACATGATAAGGCCAAAAGTCACATGTCCAGGGACCTCATGGCAAAGGCAGAGAACAAAGAACCAATACAAGTGAATGGCAATCCAAACACGGAAAAATACAGCCCCTCAGGGGGCATCACACTAGCTCACCAAGGCTTAAAAGAACCCTCTTTGGGAGACTGGGCTCTGCCAGGTGGAGGGCAGATCCGACCCAAATTTAGCTCGTTAACACTATTATGCAAGGAAAAAATCTATTGAGAAAACACACCCTCTCAACAATATGAATTAAATATATGAATTGTCAGATGGGGTTCCATTAGAAAATATAGCCAGCCACATGATCATTTGGATCATTTCTAATTATCCTAAAAAGTAACTTTCCAAGAATGTGATTGGAATGCTGCTTCACTACACCTTGGACTCCAGGAAACAATGCCCCAAATTAACACAACCCCTTTACAATGACATGGATCACCTGTGGGGAGCTTGAGAGGAAATGTCAGAGAGCTCCTAACCCCTTACTGACCGAGGAAATCCTTCTATATCTCCTTATAAGCCTTACGTCACTCATGGATTTTCCACCACATTCATGAATTTCTTGTGTCCACTTCTCATATTCTTTGCCTTAATTCATAAATTGCAGAGGTTCATTCATGATTTTTAATGAAATATTTTTCCTGCAATCAGGCAATGCCAACAGATTGCCTTTCTAAATTCCGCAATCCCAAAGGAGCCGAGCAGGCTGCATCCCCCTCTTTCTCAAATTTGGACTGTTTGCCTACCCACATCTGGGTGCGTCCTGCTATCTGCGTAATAAATTCACAATGGATGGGCGGGCGGGCGGGGGGGTGGGTGAGAGGAAGAGGCGCTTAATGTATGCATTCAAAATGCTCCCTGACCCCATTGATAAATTCCTTACTGATTTTTATTTGTAAAAACATTTTCCATTGATAAACTCCTATTTCATTGAGACGTTTCCTGCTCTCTTGAGAGGTTTTTCCAGCTTTCATTTGATATCATCTGTACTATCCACTGCTGACGTTTATCGCATATGTTTCAAGCAAACTCTGCCCATTGAGCTGTTTAATCATGTGTAATCTTGTATGCACAAGATGTTTTCCATTGTGTTTATCCGGACTGGACCATTAAAGTCAATCAAGGACTCATTTACATGTTGCCACACCATATTCCTGGAGGTTGCTCCCCTTGAGGGCAGAATGGTGAATGGACTGAAACTTTGAATCAACAAATGACAACTGTAGAACACCAGTCAGAGCAACGAGGAGAGTAACGAAATAGTAGCGAATATAATTTTCTCTTCTAATTTCTGAGTTTCACCATAAACAATATACACAAAATGTGAAGCTACACAGTAACGTAATACTTATGTAAATAACCAGGAAAGTACCACATATGAATTGAAATACGCCTAAACATCAATAGACTACTCCGGGTAATTCAGTCTCTAAGTAGAGAGTCCCAATGAGAACACCCCCGCAAACAATAAAGCAGCTATAAAAGTCTTTCGAATGAACAGAAATACATAAATGATGCTTATCAGCATAAAAGCGGTGAGTGTCCAACTCGGTCGACGATCCTGTTGATACTTGCGCCTGACCGTTTCGCCTTTCAGGTCAGGCGCAAATATCAACAGGATCGTCGACCGATTTGGACACTCACCGCTTTTATGCTGATAAGCATCATTTATATGAACAATCAAGTTGAAAAGATCACCTGCGCACGCTCCTACTGCAGCCTTCCGTCCGCGCGGGGCTTCTTTCTTGCCTGCCCACGAACTTGCCACCGCGCGCACCTGGGAAGGGGATCCTCCTTGCCTGCGCACGCTCTCTCTTAATGTCTTCGTTGCCTTCCTCCTTCCTCCTGCGTGCTTTCACGAAGCAGGAAGTCCCCATCCTGTCCTGCTTCTTGCGTGCACAGCAGGCCCATCCCGCGCACGCAGCAGGAGGGTATTTATAGGCGCACCCGCCAGCGCTTCGGCCAAATATGGCTTCGGCGGCGACGGCTCGGAAGGCGCAGGGCTGGGAAGAGGGGCTGCCTGGGCTGGGAAACTCAACCGAGAGAGGGACCCACGTGAGGCTGGAGCCTCCCCACGGCAGCCTCCCCCCTCCCTCCTCCCTCAAGGCTTCCTTACCTGGGCAGGAGAAGGAAGAGTGGAACAGGGGCTTCCCCAAAGTGACAGATGCAGCAGGGGGGGGGCGCCCTTCCTTTCTTCTTTCCTTTCGAGGGTGTCACTCAGAAAGGACGCCCAAGTGGACGGCTGGCAGAAGAAGGACCCCTCCCACTGGTGGCAGTCCATGCCCATGGAGAGAGAGAGGGAGAGATGGGGGGTGGCCGCCTTTCTCCTTCGAAGGCGAGGGAAGTCGAGGCAGAGAAAGGCGGCAAGGGCACAAGCAGCAGCAGCAAGTGGAGTCTCCATCCCTGCAGCCCCCTCCTCCTCGGGTTCAGCCCCAGGAACACGGCGGAGCCCTCCCTCCTCGCCCCCCACCAAGGAAAGAAAGCAGCCCCACACAGCTTGCTCGCCCAGGTCTCGGCTTGGAATGGGAGTCCCAAGGGCAGCAGCAGGGTTTGCGGTGGGGCTTGCTTGGCTTTGCCCCACTTTGCCCGGCCTCCTTCGCCTCTTTCTCTCTCTCTCTCTCTCTCTCTCTCCTTCCAGCGCCCGCCTGCCTGCCTGCCTGCCAAAAGGGTCCAAAAAAGTTCTCCGGATTTCTTTCTTCTCTCCTTGGCTCTCTCTCTCTCACACACACACACATTCCCTCCATCCCTCCCACAGTCTCACATCCTATCCGTGCGCGTGCCTTCGCCTTGCTCCCCCCCAGCAGCAACCAATGGGCGGTCATGTCACCACACCCTGCGTGGCAAGACGAGCGCCAGGGCCCCGCCCACTAAAGCCTCCTTTTGGCAAAAGAAGCCCCGCAAACGCGGCAGCGGGAGCGCACGGGAGCGCGCATGGCAGGAGCGCGCCATCCGGCTGGTGAGGCCCAAAGGTCACCTGGAAGAGGGCTGAAGATCACCTAGGTGCTCCCGATCACCATAATGAGCACCCCTGTCTTAGATGGTTGACCTTACATGGTTAGACGAGCACCATCTGCCTGGGTTTGAAATTAGAGTTTTCCTTCTCTTAGGATGGCTGCCAAAAGGCTAGAGAGCCCATCCTGCCCACTGGCGCTCTTTGTCAGATCTTTCGGTTGTGACCTGTCTGGCGTGGGAGGCCCTACCGGTGGCTATTATGCCACCGGCAGCATAGCTCACAACTTCATTAGGGTACGCAAGCCTCTCCCCCACTGCAAGGGGGCGCCAATGGAGAGGAGTAAATGTACAGAATTATATATTCATACGAAGATGAATATCCAATTCGTAAGAATCCAAAAGCATACTATGTCAGTGCTAATAGAGGGTGAAGGCTGCAGGGGACAATTTTCAAGTCAAACAGGGATTTAGTATTTTTTAAAAACAGTCTTTATTAGTTTTCAGAAATTAAAAAACAGGAATAAGAAATCAGACATATAACAAAACACAAAAGAAAACAGAAAGTAAGCCTCGGGGCGCCAAGCATTGGCTCCCGCAGTTACTAAGAATCAGTAGAGAGTGAAAGTCGTGTGCAGACACAGTTGTGTGAAGGGCAGAGGCCTCTTCCTGGTTTCGTCTTCCTTGCCTCTTTCTTGGTACTCTCGCCTTTGTTGGTTCCTGCGGTTGGGTAGAGAAGTGGCGTGTTTTACCATTAATCTAGTACTAAATCTACATTAAATTCCCTCCTGGAGTATTCCCTAATTGCCCCCCAGTTCGTCCTTTCCGGTTCCGACTTGTTTTTGCTTCGCAGCCTTTCTGTCAACCAGTCCATTTGTATGGTCTCTATAAGCTTCACAAACCATTCCTCTCTTGTTGGGGTTGTCTGTGTCTTCCAACTCTTTGCATAGAGCAATCTGGCTGCGGTTATCCCCATCAACAAAATTTTTCTTTCCATTGGTTGTATTGTTCCCTCCACCATTCCCAACAAAAATACTTCCGTTTTTTTTCCAACTTAAATCTGATCATTTTTTGGATCTCACTTCGAATCATAATCCAGAATTTAGTAGCTCTAGGGCACGTCCACCAAAGGTGGAAAAAGGTACCATTTTTGTTTCCACACTTCCAGCACCTTGGGTCAATATTGCTATACATTTTCGCTAGTTTGTCTGGGGGGAGGTACCAACGATAAATTATTTTAACCCAATTTTCCCGAAAGGAGTTGCTTAAGGATTTTTTGACTATATTACACCCGATGTTCTTCCACATTTGGGGTTTAATTCTAAATCCCAGGTTCCTGGACCACTCCGCCATATAGGCTCTCTCCTGGTTATTGGCTGTAGCTGTCTCTAAAAGTATTCTATAGATTTTCCCTATTAGTTTCTCCTCTTCTCCAAGAATATTTTTCCCTAATTCTTTTTCTTCCCCTACGAAACCTCTTTTTGAGTCTTCTTTAAACTTTTCTTTCATTTGCAAGTATGGGAACCATCCAAGTTGTAACCCCTCACCCCTTTGGAGTAGAAAAAAGGCTGAAGAGCATTGCTTGGAAAGTTACATCTTAAAATCCATTTTCCCCATTATTTGTTGTCATCTTTTTTTAAAAAAAAAAGCAATTTCCTGCTGTTACTCATTTTGATGTTTAAAAAGTAGCTCATTGTGTTCTTGGTATTTTCCTTTTTTTATCTTCCTTTCTTCAGACATGTAAGATAAGAGGGCATTATATAGACGTAAACAAACTTTTGGTCCCAGGTTGCTTTTGATCTCAACTCAAGGTGTTGTCAACCATTGCACCCCCCCCCCCCATCTCAAAAGATTTGCAGTTCGCCAAACAAATCATAATAAAAAGAAATGAAATGTTTTCCTTTTTCCCTTTCCGCGAGGCTTCTGCAACTCCAACGTAGACCAGCAGCCGCCGATACCCCTGTATATATTTATTAAAGGTTCATAGAGATGCTTCATACCAACAGGCATGGGAACTGAGCCTGCAGCAAGGGATCTTTTAGACAGCAAACTTGGTCTTCCCTTCTTTTATAAAACCCTTTCCTCCTCCAATGTATTTATTTTTAAATACTTCTGTCTTGTTCCTTCCCACATCTCTCTCCCATATGCCTATACTTATATGCCTACTGTTGCACCTCAGAACTCGGCCAGCCCCCCCTCACACACACACAGGCAGATGCAATAATGTTCTTTTATTTAGAATAAAGGATAAAGAATAGTCCAAGGAAATAAGAATAAAGCAATCCAAAATAGTCCAATTTGAGTTCTGTAGCTGTAAGCCAAAGCGGCTTAAATCCCAAAGAAAGCAAAGTTCCAAAGCAAGGCAAACCGCTCCGGAGGTCAAACGTGGTACTCGAGGCAAACCAGAACGGCGGTCACATGAACTTGAATCCGGACCGCTCCGGATTGGAATTGGAGACTTGGACGATAGACTTCATCTAGCTAAACATGGCTTCAGGTCTGACCAGAAGCCCGGGAGCACAGACTAATAAGGAAGCTAGTCTCGATGGGCCCATCTCTCCCCCTTCCTTAGATTCCACGATTTCCTAGAAGCTCTGATGTTTGCCCTTCTATCAAACACGGGCTTGCTAGCAGGCCCAGCTGCACCACTATCAGAGTGAGAAACAGGAAACTCCTCTTCTCCGGAATGCCCATCTGGAAAGGGAGTAGGAATTCTCTCTTGGGAACCAAGGAAACCAGGCCTCTCATAGTCTGATGCAGAATCCTCTTCCATGGAATCCTCAGTGAACTCATCTGCAGTCCTATATCCCTCTAGCCATTCATCATCCTATTGCAAACTCTCGTTTGAAGACCCAGACCCATCTGGCCATTCGTCATCTTCAAACTGCCCCTGATCAGCTAGGGCTCCCGGTGCCTGACTCTGACCACTGGGCTGACCAGGCTGGAGCACCACACCTACCCATATCTGCACACGTGCTCCCCGGGCCAATCCCCTCCATCTCCTCCCCTCCCTCAAGGGAATCCCCACCTGGAGGTGGCTACATCATCAGGACTGTGGCCAATGGGAGTGCGGATTCAGGACTGCCCTCCTTCTGGCCAATCAGGGAAGGGAGCAGGCAGAGTGAGAGGTTTGAATGCCTGTCAAATGTGTAAAGTCTTGCATTTTCTGTATTCATGAAATGTATGTATTTCTGGTGCTGGTCTTATATGTATCCCCAGGCCCGGATTAACACATTTTTGTGCCCTAGGCCACACTTTGGAATTACGCCCCCTTTAAGCTAACCTCCTGCCACCTCCAAGGTCCCCATTCCCACCGGCTGGAAAGCTCTGCTGTGCTCTGAAAGTCTCCTCGGGAGTCAGGAGGCTTGGGGAGAACGCAGTGGGTGCAAACTCACTCCAAAGGCGCGCACGAAAGAGAGAGCGCACGTGAGAGAGAGAGAGAGAGAGAGAAAGAGAGAGCGTGCAAGAGAGAGAGAGAGAGAGAGAGAGAACGCGCGCGAGAGAGAGAGAGCAGGGGCGGTCTAAGGTAATTTTAAATGGTAAGCGAACATTATTTTGGCGCCCCCCAACATTATTTTGGCGCCCCCCCCTCCGCGCATGCCCAGAAGCTCCTGTGCGCAGGCGCAGAAGCCTGTAAACACAGCACTGCCTATTCTGCACGCGCGCCCCCCCTGCGCATGCCCAGAAGCTCTTGTGCGCAGGTGCAGAAGCCTGTAAACACAGCACTCCCTATTCGGCATGCAGGGAGGTTTGCTACGGCGCGGCATCGGAGCGCACATGGCCCAAAAGCGGAACATCGGCCAGACACTGTCTGCCGGGCGGGGGAATGCGCCCTTTACCCAGATGGCACCCCACGCAGCGGCGTCCTTTGCCTACCGGTAGGACCGCCCCTGAGAGAGAGAGCGTGCAAGAGAGAGAAAGAGAGAGAGAGAGCGCACGCAAGAGAGAGAGAGCAAGAGAGAGCGTGAGAGAGAGAGAGAGAGACGGAGGGGACGGAGCAGAGACTTTGGTGGGAGAAGGAGCGAGGAGAGGCATGAGAAAGGGGGAAAAAGAGGCGCAGACCAGGTTTTTTTTGGTTCGTGATCTGTGCCCCTCCCCCCCGGCTTGCGCCCCTAGGCCATGGCCTCGTTGGCCTTATGGGTAATCCGGGCATGCGTATCCCTTCTGTTGCAAATCAACCTGTGTTGCTGTTTTCTTTTTCTTTCTTTTTTTAAAATGAATTTTTATTATTTTCAATCAAGTAAATAAAACCTGTGTTGCTGTTTTCAACCTTGGTGAATCTGCTTTCAAATGGGGAAAATCAGGTTTAGCATAATGCTTGCCGGACGGGACCCTCCATAACCACAATCCTTTTTCTAAATTCAACCGCCAAGGTGTTTGTTTTGACCCAGAAAGACCCCCTTTTCCTCCATGCACCTGCCCTAAATCTGAAACCCTGATTGGAGAATCTCTATTTATCCCCTACTATCCTGGGGGGCTTGGTTGTCCAGTATGCATAATTGGGGTTTTTTTCCCCTGAAGAGTCAACATAGTGTGAGACTGGAGAACAGAACTGGGTTCCCCTTTTTGGCCATGGAAACTCACTGGGTGACTTTTGGTAAGCCACGTTCTTTCAGCCTCAGAGGGAGGCAAAAGCAATGGCAATGTCCTTTTGAACAAATCTCGGCAAGAAATCCCACTGAGAAGTATGATCATGCTGAGCCATAAATGAAGTCAAGGCTCACAATAACAACTGCAGCCACTAGCCATCATGCCCGATAGTGTAACTCCTTCCAAATATGAAGTCAGACAGGTTTCAGCCCTTTCAGCCCTTTTTTTAACTGTGTGGTTTTGAAACTATTTTAAATGGTTATAAAATCTATTTTAAATATTTGTATTTGTATATTTTAGGTTCTAACGTTTCCTACCTTGTTGGAAATCACTTGATCTCCTTGGGCTGAGAGTAATATATAAAAACTTGGAATATGTAAGTAAGTAAATAACTTGAAAAATGCCTGAGATGCACGATAAAGAACCTTTTTGTTCCCACATATTTCTTTTACCTCCAGAATGTGACTTTGCTATACCCTCATTCCCAAGAAAATAGACTCATTATACATAATGAGTATGGCAAAATAATAACAGTCTGCAGCACTGGAGTTGTTTTGGAATGTTATTCTGCTATCTGCTTCTGACGAGAAACATTGCAGGAGGAAACTCCTTATCAGAAGATGGCGCCGGTCCAGGAGAAGCTTGCAAGAGTGCTTCGTCCAAGTTCACCATATCTTGTGCATTGGACAGGACGAAACCCTACTAAAGACCAGGTTGCTGCTGCAGTAGATCCCCAATTATTAAATATAGTTGGTAGCGATCCTCAGCAAACAAAAACAGATCTAGACAGGGAGATGGAAGAATTTTATGCCTTCTGCTTGGAAAAGGAGATGGAGTTGGAGTCGGAACAGGAGCTAACTGAAACCGCCCCACTACAAGAACCTGACTACCTGCCTCGGACTCACCAGCGACGTGACTCTTGCCCTGGAGGGGTTGAGTCTGATCCCTGGCCTCATGATGGGGCCAATGGAGATCCTCAAACACCTGGGAAAGTAGTTTGGTTGCTGAACTCTCATCATCAACATGGGATACATGGAAGAGGATCGGATCCGGGGGATGGCAGACATCCAGAACGCTGGGTCGTCCGCCCGGTGACGGCCACTACAGCAAAAATTTTGAGGCCGTTAAGTAGGAAGAATCCTGCAAAGTCAACCCCTAAGCAGCGGGATGAACCGACTGAGCCGGACCGCCACCATACAAAGGCCCCTGAGACTCATAGAAGTGGCCTAACTTCAGAGCCGTGAGGAGAATACCCGATTCAACCAGACCCTTTGACAGTTGAATTCCTGATCAAAGAATACAGAAGGCTCGTAGAGCTTTTCCATTATTTTGGCAACCTCCTGAGGAGAACGGGCATCTTAACTCCACAAGATCCCCGTTCAATCTTTGGAGCCGCAACATCAGTCAACTCCCAACCAGATCCCTCGGCGGTCCCCGAGATGGGCTGGGATAAATCCTGGGACTTCCAAACCGGAGGCCTCTGGGCCGATATGGATTGCCCGAAGACCAGAGGGGAGACAGAACCACCCGTATTAACATAGAGAGGACAACTAGGGAAGAAATCGACGCCGGACAGAGACCCCTTCATGACACGGGAGGGACCGGTGAGTTGACACATGGACACCCACCTTCAGCAGCTGACCAGAACCCAGGACCGGACTCTGGCTCACCATCTGGGTGTTCGCCACCAGGAGATGGCTTGAGCCGAACTGCCTTTGGTGGTTCTATGCCGGCGCTGGATGTTTTGGAGATCCTGTTGGCCACCCAGGTCCCCCCCTCCCGCCGAAGAGATCTTGAGGGGGGGCGGGGTGGATAGTCGAGAGCCATTCGAATATGGCGACCGACCTTGAGGATGCCAGATCGGACAGGATATCTTCTCCAGCCGAAGACCGGAAATTGTCAGCGAATTCCCACTGGAAACCGCGTCATCGTCCCAGGAAGTGGAAACGACGGCAGAAGAAAAAGAGTCTCCTAGAGCGAACTTCCATCCTCGCCGAAGTGCACCAAGAAACCAACCAGATCGCCCAGCCCAGGACCGGATCAATGACTCATCGTGATCACAGAGTCCCCAGGACTGCTGTGAATGCTGTAGGTCTTCAACGGCAGAAGAGGACCAGAGTGTTTAGCTTGGGGACCCAGAGGACATTTCATTCGAGGACATTCTGGAGTTCAAATTTTGGAGCTTCGAAACGTCCTTTGGAGAGCTGCCAGCCATCGTGTATGGACCCTGGTTCTACCCAATCCCTATCCCCATTCCATTGCTGAATGTATGTGATCCTTATGTTTCCTCCCTTATTTATGTTCCACCCCGGTTTTGCTTCTGTTGTAATGTCTGTTCTGTATTGTTATTGCGTTATGAATCAAACTGTAAACTGCTCCGAGCCTCCGGGGAGTGGCGGTATAGAAGTTTGAAACATAAATAAAAATAAAAATAAATAATTGCCTGATATGTAATGCCTTATTTTGAAACTGCTGGGAAGAAAATGTGTACACCTCAGCAGCAGAACAGAAGCTGTGCATCTAGAAGGCCCCAAATTCAAAGTGTGAGAATCCACTGTTGCTGACGTTGGGCAAGTTTTTAGACCTGGGACCCTCTCATAGAATCATAAAATTGGAAGAGATATTGTGGGCCATCCAGTCCAACCCCCTGCCAAGAAGAAGGAAAATTGCATTCAAAGCACCCCCAACCGATGGCCATCCAGCCTCTGCTTAAAAGCCTCTAAAGAAGGAGCCTCCATCACACTCCCGGGCAGAGAGTTCCACTGCTGAACAGCTCTCACAGGAAATTCTTCCTCATGTTCAGGTGGAATCTCCTTTTCTGTAGTTTGAAGCCATTGTTCCATGTCCTAGTCTCCAGGGCAGCAGAAAACAAGCTTGCTCCCTCCTCCCTATGACTTCCTCTCACATATTTATACATGGCCCTCATCATGCCTCCTCTTAGCCTTCTCTTCTTCAGGCTAAACATGCCCAGATTGTTAAGACACTTCTCATATGACTTGTTCTCGAGAACCTTGATCCTTTTAGTCGCCCTCCTCTGGACACATTCCAGCTTGTCAACATCTCTCTTCAATTGTGGTGCCCAGAATTGGACACAGTATTCCAGGTGTGATCTAACCAAGGCAGAATAGAAGGGTAGCATGACGTCCCTGGATCTAGACACAATACTCCTATTGATACAGGCCAAAACCTCATTGGCTTTTTTTGCTGGCTCATGTTTAACTTGTTGTCCATGAGGACCCCAAGTTCTCGAGCCAGGCGTCCCACATTATGTATCCTTGCATTTCATCTTTTTGGCCTAAGTGGAGTATCTTGCATTTGTTACTGTTGAACTTCATTTTGTTAGTTTTGGCCAATCATCTCTCTAATCTGTTAAGATCGTTTTGAATTCTGCTCCTGTCTTCTGAGTTATTGGCTATCCCACCCAATTTGGTGTCATCTACAAACTTGATGATCATGTAGGGTTGCCATATGTCCCTTATTCTAAGGGACGTCCCTTATTTTGGCCCTAAAATTTGTGTCCCTTATTTTCAGGCCATGTCAGGACAGGACTGGGTGGGGTTGACCAGAGGAAGGTGAGCGCTGCGGTTTCCACGGCAATGCCTGCCCGGGGATTCCAACTCTCAGGGCAGCCTGCGTCCCCATTGGAAGTAAGAGGCGATACAGGACTTTTTCAAAGTACAGTAGACTAATTAACCATTACCCAAGGGGCATGTTGGATCGTGTTGGATAAAGATTGTTTCTGGTTGCTTGAGAGTTACTCTTAAAATAGGCCTAGCTGTGCATCTCAATACTATACAATGCTGTGTATCCTATCCTATACTATACCATTAACTATTGACATAATAATCATGTAGATGTACTGTCTTATAAAATTTATTTTTTTTAATGTTTAGACAGTGCACTTTTAAAGTCAGCAAAGTCAAGTACTAAATACAGATGGAGAAAATTAAGTGGTTCTAATAATGTTTTTCTACATGACAAAATATGTAGAAACATACCATGTACTGTTAAGAGGGTATAAGTCAGTTTCTTTGGTGAATTTCAATCATCTTATTCTGTTAATAAAACTATTTCTACCTAATGTTTGAGTTTCAAGTTTTTAATGAAGTGTCCCTTATTTTTGTGAAAAATCCCGTAAATGTCCCTTATTTCTTATATCAAAAAGTGGCAACCCTATGATCATGCCTTCTAACCCTTTATATAAGTCATTAATAAAGATGTTGAATAGGACCGGGCCCAGGGTGGACCCCTGCGGCACTCCGCTTGTCACTTTTTTGCAGGATGAAGAGGAAGCATTGGTGAGCACCCTCTGGGTTCATCCGCTTAACCAATTACAGATCAACCTAACCATAGTTTTGCCTAGCCAACATTTGATTAGTTTGTTTGCCAGAAGGTCATGGAGGATCTTGTCAAAAGCCTTCCTAAATCCAGATACGCTACTTCCAGATACACTGGACTGACTATGTGACTAATGTTGCTGTCCTTGAGCAAGCAGGGATCACCAGCATTGAGGCCATGCTATTGAGAACACAGCTGCGCTGGGCAGGGCACATCTCCAGGATGGAGGACCACCGCTTCCCAAAGATACTACTCTATGGTGAACTTGCCACAGGTCAGCGCGAGAGAGGCACCCACAAAAAGAGATATAAGGACTCCTTGAAACAACATCTCAGGCTTGGCCAGATTGATCACCAACAATTGTCCACCCAGACAGGGCCGTAGCCAGGATTTTGATTCGGGGCTGAGTTTGGTTCGGGGCTGAGACTGGGTGGAAGAGGGTCTACCCTAGCAAACCTTTTGTATTGTTATCCCAATAACCCCATTAATGTGGGATATAATGAGTATGGTGATCAGATCATGATATGCATAAACATAACAGTTTAAATAATGTACCAGTAAGGCCTTCTCGCGGACCACCCTGAGAATTTCGGGGGGGGGCTGAAGCCCCTTAGCCCCCCCCTGGCTACATGCCTGCACCCAGAGGCGGTCCTACAGGTAGGCCAAGGAAGCGGCCGCATGGGACGCCATCTGGGAAGGGGCGAATTCCCGCGCCCACCGGGCGCCGGTGCCAGACAGCGTCCTGGCCCTGCCGATGTTCCTCAGGCAGCACCGTGGCTGCCTGCTTTTGGGCCCCGGCCTTGTGCGCTCCAACGTGTAATATAATTATGATATAAAAAGCATGAGTATGTACTATAATATATTGTATATACATTGATACAATATAATACTACTAATGGTATTGTGATATTATAATTGTATATTTGTTTTACATGGGGGGGTGCCAAAATAATGTTGGGGGGCGCCAAAATAATGTTCGCTTACCATATAAAATTACCTTAGATCGCGCCTGTGTCCACCCTGGCCTTACATCGGGAGGCATGGAGACACACTATCCACAATGCTGCAGCCTCCTTCGAGAAGACACGCCGAATGGGTCTCGAAGAGAAACGACAACGCAGAAAGAACCGCAACTTGGAAACAACATCACCCAAGGAGACTTTCTGCTGTGCTTTCTGCAACTGAATTTGCCTATCTCAGATTGGCCTTTTTAGTCATCAACGTGCTTGTAAAAAGCGTGGGATGAGTCCTTCCTAAAAATCTTCGTTCGCGAAGTAATGCCGAGAGAGAGACTTCCAGATATGTACTGAAATCCAGGTACGCTCTGGGAGTAATTTCTGCAGGAACCAAGCTTCCTGTATTTCTGCTTCAGAAATAGACAAACATACCAATGTATTTTGAGAAAGCAGAGGTTGTTCCATCCCAGTGAAGGAACTTTGATGTCGTCACTATATAACTTGATGTAATTTTGTGTAGACAATTCAGGACCACTGAGGATAAAGAGCGATTAATATATTTCAAAAATAAAATACAAAATGAGATCTATACTACAGTGGAATAGGGAAAGAAAACCATGTTGCCTTCACTTCCTAATTTACATAGCATAAGTTTTTGGTTTTTTTTAAAAAAAAATGCCTTAAAGCGATTGTTGTTTTTTAAAAAATGCCTTAAAAACTTTTTTTAAATGCCTTTAAAAAACAGAAGGAAGAGGAAGGGATGGGATTTTGATTTAGTTATTTCATTTGGTGAATGAGAAATACAAATATAGCCTGTTAATGATTCGTGGCTATATAATGCATGTCACTGGTGTGTGTCATTTATTAGTAATTGTAGTTGGAGGAATTCAAAACCTACCTCATGCAACAACCTCCAACCCAAACCACACTTTATTCTTGTGCAAATTCAAGGTCATGGCTTCCTTGATGGAGTCTTTCAACCTGTAATGTGGCCTTCTTCATATTTTGTTTTACTGCCTTTGACTTTCTCAAACTTATATTTGTGAACTGTTGGCTTCAAAACATTCAATAAGCTACTCTCCTAGTCTTTAAAAAAAATGATTTTTATTCACAGATATGACAAGGACAATAAGACAAACATCGTCATACAAAACATACAATCCCAATAAGGTCACACATTCCTAGCTACTCTCCTGGTCTTGATGGTTTGGAAGCTCGTGTATTAGGATTCTACATCCATAGTGACTAAGATGGTGTTCTCTGGGAGGTTGTGGCAGTTTGTAATTTGGTTAGGAAATCAGTTGTATTTTTCATGTAGCTTTGAGTGTTCGAAATGTTGACAGCTTTCTTTACCCACTGTTTTTTTTTTTAAAAAAAAAATCTTTATTCAGTTTACAAGGTTAAAAGAAAATAGCGTATAGAAATAGTACCATAAAAAAAAGAAAAGATAAGTCATGCCCGCGGGCATTACAGAAAGAATAGAAAATAGAGTGCCGGAAACATGAAACATAAAAAGTTCTGGGTAGGTGGATTATCGATACATATTCGTTTTTTCATCACGTTCCTTTCAGTTATTCCCTGTACTTTCTTCTTGTGTTTTTTCAAGTTGCCTACGATATGTAGAGAGAGAACAGCTAATCTTATTTAACATATCATAACATAGGGTTGCCATTTTTTGATATAAGAAATAAGGGACATTTACGGGACTTTTCACAAAAATAAGGGACACTTCGTTAAAAACTTGAAACTCAAACATTAGGTAGAAATAGTTTTATTAACAGAATAAGATAATGATTGAAACTCACAAAAGAAACTGACTTACACCCTCTTAACAGTACATGGTATGTTTCTGCATGCTTTGTCATGCAGAAAAAACATCATTAGAACTACCTTATTTTCTCCATCTGTATTTAGTCCTTGACTTTGCTGACTTTAAAAGTGCACTGTCTACACATTAAAATAAAATAAATTTTATAATAAAGTACATCTTCACGATTATTATGTCAATAGCTAATGGTATAGTATAGTATGGGATACACAGTATTGTATAGTATTGGGATGCACAGCTAGGCCTATTTTAAGAGTAACTCTCAAGCAACCAGAAACTATCTTTATCCAACATGATCCAACATTCCCCTTGGGTAACGGTTAATTGAGTCTACTGTACTTTGAAAAAGTCCTGTATCGCCTCTTCCTCCCAAAGGGGACGCAGGCTGCCCTGCGAGTTGTAATCCCCAGGCAGGCATTGCTGTGGAAACCATAGCGCGCACCTTCCTCTGGTCAACCCCGCCCAGTCCTGTCCTGCTAGTCAAAAATAAGGGACAGGGCCTGAAAATAAGGGACACAAATTTTAGGGCCAAAATAAGGGACGTCCCTTAGAATAAGGGACATATGGGAACCCTATCATAACATATAATTAAACTTTTTCTATCCCCCCTTATTAATTTTGTTCAATACACACACCCCTTATTAGAGGTCTACTTCCCCTTAATATCCTTTTACTTTCTCTATATCTATGCATATTCCTAGATCACAGACTTATATCTTATAACTTAAATATTTCTTTACAGATGGTCTCACTCCCAATTAAGTTGCAAAGCAATGTTATATTCCTTTTGGCAGTATTCCTGCATACATTTCCAGTCCTGTTTTCTACCCGAGTCCCTTTCAGCATTGTTCTCTTTAATTGCTTCTGTCAGCCACTCCATTTGGATAGCTTCAATCGAGCTTAATATCCATTCATCCTTCGTTGGTTTTTCTTCAGATTTCCAATATTTGATGCCAAAAATAAAATACAAAATGAGATCAATACTACAGTGGAATAGGGAAAGAAAACCACGTTGCATTCACTTCCTAATTTACATAGCATAAGTTATTTTTTAAAAAAATGCCTTTAAAAAACAGAAGGAAGAGGAAGGAAGGGGATTTTGATTTAGTTATTTCATTTGGTGAATGAGAAATACAAATATAGCCTGTTAATGATTCGTGGCTATATAATGCATGTCACTGGTGTGTGTCATTTATTAGTAATTGTAGTTGGAGGAATTCAAAACCTACCTCATGCAACAACCTCCAACCCAAACCACACTTTATTCTTGCGCAAATTCAGGGTCATGGCTTCCTTGATGGAGTCTTTCAACCTGTAATGTGGCCTTTTTCATTTTTTTTACTGCCTTTGACTTTCCCAAACTTATATTTGTGAACGGTTGGCTTCAAAACATTCAGTAAGCTACTCTCCTAGTCTTGATGGTTTGGAAGCTAGTGTATTAGGACAGTGTTTCTCAACCAGTGTGCCGGGGCACACTAGTGTGCCGTGAGCGATCATCAGGTGTGCCGTGGGAAATTGGAACCTCCAGGAGAGGAAGGGGGAGAGTCTAGTGTGTTGAAGTATACAAACCCTAAGAAACCTACCTCGATAAAGGCACAAAATTACAAACACCCCCCCCCCACCCGTTGTCTACTTGGTCTCTCCCTCTCCATGCATTGGGAAGGCCCACCTCCCTTTCCCCAAGTAGATACCTCCGGTGGCCTCCCCCACCACCACCACCGGGCCTAAGGCCGGATGGTTCAGTCCAGCACCAGCCCTGCTCCTCCCTCCTCCCCCTCCTCTTATAGCATTTTCTCTTATAGCATTTTCTCTTGGTTATGGGAGTTCTGTGTGGTAAGTTTGTGTCTTTCTTCCATTCCTGCCAGTATATCTATGTTGTGTTCATCTAAACAGGCCCAGGTTTCACACTGAGTGTACAAATACATTTAAAAACATATTAACTAGATGTATTACTGTGTTAGAGTGTCATTTTGGTTGGTGGTGTGCCCCAGGATTTTACAAATGTAAAAAGTGTGCCGCGGCTCACAAAAGGTTGGGAAACACTGTATTAGGATTCCACATCCATAGTGACTGAGATGGTGTTCTCTGGGAGGTTGTGGCAGTTTGTAATTTGGTTAGGAAATCAGTTGTATTTTTCATGTAGCTTTGAGAGTTTGAAATGTTGACAGCTTTCTTTACCCACGGTTAAGGACCTTGAGGGCCATCTAGTCCAACTCCCTGCCAAGAAACAGGAAAATCACATTCAAAGCACCCCCAACAGATGACCATCCAGCCTCTGCTTAAAAGCCTCCAAAGAAGGAGCCCCCACTACACTCTGCGGCAGAGAGTTCCACTGCTGAACAGCTCTCACAGTCAGGAAATTCTTTCTAATGTTCAGGTGGAATCTCCTGCACTTTGATGCCATTGTTCCATTGCATCCTAGACTTCAGGGCAGCAGAAAGCAATCTCGCTCCCTCCTCCCTATGACTTCCCCTCACATATTTGTACATGGCCCTCATCATTGCCCCGGGAATGTGGCGCAGCTGGCTAAGTGTCAGCTGCATAAGATCTCTCTGACCAGTAGGTCATGAGTTCGAGGCCTGCCCGGGTCGAGGTGGGTGCTCGGCCTTTAAGTGTAGCCTGCTGTCGACCTTTGCAGCCCGAAATACAGTTGCATCTGTCAAGTAGGAGATAAAGGTACCACATTAAGTGGGGAGGCAAATTTTGACTGAATTATGAGGCCATTAAAGAACTTCAGGAATGCTGAGGAATGCAGAAGGAACAACAAGGGACGCTGGAACGCTGAGAGATGAGGAGTGTGTCAGCTCCTCCTGGTGGCTAGAGTTTGCCTCTGCTCGTCTATATGTGTGTATGTGGAAACGGCAGGGATTGTCTGCTAAGTATGTGTACCTGTAATCCGCTCTGAGTCCCCTTCGGGGTGAGAAGAGCGGAATATGAATAAAGTGTATTATTATTATCATGTCTCCTCTCGGCCTTCTCTTCTGCAGGCTAAACATGCCCAACTCATTAAGATGCTCCTCATAGGGCTTGTTCTCCAGACCATTGATCATTTTAGTCGCCCTCCTCTGGACACATTCCAGCTTGTCAATATCTCCCTTCAATTGCGATGCCCAGAATTGGACACAGTGTGATTCCAGGTGCGGTCTGACCAAGGCGGATTAGAGGGTTAGCACGACTTCTCTGGACCTAGGCACTGGCTTTTTCAGCTGCTGCATCACATGGTTGGCTCTTGTTTAACTTGTCCACAAGGACTCCAAGATCTTTTTCACGTGTACTGCTCTTGAGCCAGGCGTCCCCCATTCTGTATCTTTGCATTTCATTTTTCTGCGTAACACCATTTTCTGTTCATTTATTTTTCTATAGTGATATAGCACATGGATGAGATGCTATACTATTCAAAGTGGTGGTCTGAGGCCTGGTACAAGTGCACAATGACATAGCTACCAAATCGTAGAGGATTTTTAGGAAGGAAAGAAAGAGCTGTAGCCCTTGTGTGCAAATCGCGGTTTGACCATTGGGCGCATTGCCTCGACATATATGTCTATGATCTAACATTAGCTGTGACTTAAAGCAATACTGCTACCATATTGAGTCCCGGGTCCGGAAGAAGCCTGAAACAGGGCGAAACGATTCGGTGCTTGGAAACCCCAATATCGTCAACCCTTGGATAGCTTCCGTGTGGACTATCACATATTTGGATATATTTGGATCTCTTTTGATTTGGACTTTTGATGTCCCCCATTTGGATCTCTTTTGGTTTGGACTTTTGATGTCCCCCATTTTATGGGGAAAGAGAACTACATTTGGAGTGATCCTATCACAGAACGCTTTCCTCTAAGGGACTCCTCAGCGTGAGTACGCTACTGAAACGGGAGATTTACTCCCTGCTTGTGCTAATTACGGCACACTGATTGTATACGTGTTACATACGAGCTAAGTTGTATATTAGCTAAGTGCATATTGATTTATGTTATAATACAAACTGTTACTCGACTATTGTGTTTTAGCTCCTTTCTGGAGTACTGTTTGTAGAAGTGAAACCACCAACTTGTGTTTAGATCACCTGGCTATATCCCATCGTGCAGATCAGGCCCGTCAGTAGTTAATTGTTAAATTAGTTAATTGTATGCTGTTTATTTATCTTATGTTTGTATGTTTGTGGTTATTACTGTTAACTGTATGTAATCTGCTATGAGCCTTCGGGGAGTGGCAGTATACAAATTCAAATAATAAAAATAAAATAAAATAAAATAAATGTAGCACTGGTGTGAAGTCCATTGGTGGCATTAGCAATAATTCCACACACATTTTTCTAAGATGCCCAGGAAGACATCAGTGGGAATTGTGTGTTCTTATGGCTCCATGGGATGGTAAAACATCCGAAGTGTCCCCTGGGCAACATCCCTGCAGACGGCCAATTCTCTCACACCAGAAGTGTTGCAGTTTCTCAAGTCGCTTCTGACATAAAGAAAGAAAGAAAGAAAGATGGCTCCCAGAAATACTTTCTGCCATATTTATTTATTTTTATTTATTTCCCGCATTTCTATTCTGTCACTTCTCAACAGGGGCGGTCCTACTGGTAGGCAAAGGACGTCGCTGCGTGGGTAAAGGGCGCATTCCCCCACCAGACAGCGTCTGGCCGATGTTCCGCTTTTGGGCCTTGTACGCTCCGACGCCGCGCCGTAGCAAACCTCCCTGCGTGCTGAATAGGAAGTGCTCTGTTTACAGGCTTCTGCGCCTGCGCACAGGAGCTTCTGGGCATGCGCGGGGGGGGGCGTGCCGAATAGGGAGTGCTGTGTTTACAGGCATCTGCACCTGCGCACAGGAGCTTCTGGGCATGTGTGGAGGGGGTGGCACCAAAATAATGTTTTGGGGAGGAGGCGCCAAAATAATGTTACCTTAGACCGCCCCTGCTTCTCAACCCCCAAATGGGGACTCAGGACGGCTTACAATGGGCGCCGTCACGAGGCCATTACATAACAATTACAATAATAAAATCACAAATTGAACATAAATCATAATTTAAACAATACATAAGCCATCATTAAAACAGTAAAACAGTCTCGTCAGTCATATCGTCATTCCAGTCGTCCCTTTAAGGTGCTGCTTACATCTATTGTCCAAAAGACTGGTCCCAAAACCATGGCTTTAATTTCTTTCGAAAAGCCAGGAGGGAGGTGGCCTCAGTTGGGAGTGTGTTCCATAGGCGGGGAGCCTATGTCAATAGTGAGGAATCCTAAGAGTTGCAGTTCAACATCTGAAATATCTGAATCAATAATACCACAGTTGTAAATATACAAGAGGTCTAACAGGTGAATGAATGTATCAATGTCACCATATACTACAGGGCTGTCCAACTTCTACGGGCCCAAGGGCCGGAATTCTGGTCACTGATCACCTGGGGGGCCGAAGCGTCCGCCCCCTCCCCGGCTCCGCCCCCTCCCCGGCTCCAATTTACTTACGATTGACCTTGAGTTGTGGAGTTGTAGTTCACCTCCATCCAGAGAGCACTGTGGACTCAAATAATGATGGATCTGGACCAAACTTGTCATGAATACTCAATATACCCAAATAGGAACACTGGTGGATTTGGGGGAATGTTTCCTAATACCTTTGAGTTATTTGAGTCCACACTCAAATTGGGACACACCAAAAAAAACCCAAACACCTCAATGCCGTCGCAGGGCTTGATGGCACCTCCTTTCCCAGAGGCGGGTGGAGGAAGCCCAAAGAGCTCCCTCCCTCCCTGAAGGGAAAACAAGCCGCGGGGGCAGGCGCAAAGGAAGCCACATTGCGCCCTGCACGCGGGGGAAGGCAGCACAACAAGGGGGACGGGGCGCGGAGGAGGGTAAGGAAGCGTCGCCAAGGAAACCGCCGCTGAGGGACCACTCCCCCCCTCACCCAACGTCCCACTGTTTTTAGATTGATTGATTCGAGCCAGGCCCTTCCTTACCCATACTGCGGGAGCCCCGCCACAGGGCCGAAGCGCCAACGCCGCCACCATCCCCGAAGAGCCCCGCTGGAGCCGAGGCCAAGCTCAGGCCGGGTGCGGCGGCTCTCCCATCCGCGGGGCGGGAAGCGAGGGCCCTCCACAGGAAGAGGACGCAGCTAGGAGGGGCTTTCCCTGCCTCACTCCCCTCCTCCCTCTCTCTGAGGGAATGGGGGCTGGCCTGGAAGCAGCCGCGAAGGAGGGGGAGGCGGGCGCCCAGGCCGGCCGCAAATCCTGCGGGACCCGAGATTTCGGCAGCTATCGCAAGACTACGCAGCCACAGACGGAATTTCGACCTCCCTCGAAATCCCGTCTGTGGCTGGCGTAGTCTCGCAATGCTTGCCTAAACCCGGAAGTAGGTATTTTTTTTATTATTTTTAATTTGTATTTTATTAAAACAAGTTAGGGGGCCAGAGGGAAGGGGCTCGGGGGCCGTGTATGGCCCCAGGGCTGCCTGTTGGACAGCCCTGATATACTATAGAGTAATAGAGATGCCCCAGGCTAATTGTCAGTAATACAGAAATACATAATAACACATTAAGAGGCCTAAAAGAAAGGCACATTCATAGTATATCAAAATACAGCAATCTCAAACATCATATCAAATCACAAACCACAGAGCTTAGTTGGATACATTCACTTTCTAGATATTGTTGAATGGGATTACTTTGAGTAAATTTACTTTGCAGCTGGATTACTTTGAGTAAACTTACCTTGCAGCTGGATTACTTTGAGTAAATTTACTTTGCAGCTGGATTACTTAGAGTAAATTTACCTTACAGTTGGCTTTGGAATTGCCCTGTTATATGGAAGATACCCACAAGCCTACCCTTTCACCTTCTTCAATGTATATTTGGAGCATTGTTGGAACTTTTTGAGACTGCCAATTTATTGGCACATTTTCTCCCTTCCCGGAGAGATATTGCCCTATGTATGTTTCCAGTATGTTCTATGGTGTGAGGCTTGTGATTACATGTTTACTATATTGTGCCTTTCTATATGCTTTGCGATATGATATGATGTTTGAGATTGCTGTATTTTGATATACTATGAATGAGCCTTTCCTTTAGGCTTCATGATATACTGTGATACAATTGATATTTCTATGCTTCACTTGGGCTGTTGATATAATATGAATGTGCCTCTCTGTGGTCTCTATAATACATTGGTGATTTACAATTGATTTTCCAGTGCTTTTGATACTCTTTGATAATATATTTCCAATAATCCACTTAATGTGTTATTATGTATTTCTGTATTACTGACAATTAGCCTGGGGCATCTCTATAACTCTATAGTATATGGTGACATTGATAAATTCATTCACCTGTTAGACCTCTTGTATATTTACAACTGTGGTATTGTTGCTTTCTCTCCGATACCCTAGATTGTATAGCAAGTCTTGACTGGCCTAGTTGTTGTTTTTTTTGGTGTTTCCCTTTTCCATAGCCCACCCCTTTGTGCTTTTATATCTGAATCAATCCCACTCTGGCTCTAAGGCAGGGGTGGGCAGCATACGGCCCGCAGGCCAGATGTGGCCTGGCAGCCGATTCTGTCCGGCCCGGGGAGAAGGGCGTCGAGGGTGAGGCCAAAAGGAAGGGGTGCCGCTGCCACCATCCCATCGCAGGCTCTGTGGGGCCTGTGTCGGCAGACAGGCCAGAGGAGCGGTGGCTTTGGAGTGTCTGCCATCCCTGGAGGCAATCCGGGCCTTCAGCGGGAGCAGTCGGTGACCTGGGGCGGCTGATCGCCCTGGTGACCTGGAAGACTGCCTCCAGGGATGGCAGGCACTCCATAGCAGGGCGATCAGCTGGAGAATGGCTGGGGGTGAGCTCTGCTTTGCTCTGCTCTGCTGCGGCTGCGGCTGGGTCCACTTTGCCACCCACTGGGCTGGGGCCATTGGGCCATTCCATCTTGAGATCCTTCCTCTCTTGAGGATGTCAGCCTTCATCTTGGTTCGCACCTTGTGTTCTTGAATTTAATTTAATTTCATTTTAGTGGTGTGATGAGGTGGTTATTTGTGTTATATTAAGTGGTCATGTTATGGACAGACCACAAAGGGTTGGCTGTGATAATGGAGGCAGTTCCCTCCTGGGGAATGTGTTGCCATGGTGATGGTGGCGGAGCCAACCAGAAGGCTAGCTCGGAATTCTTAGAGAGAGTCAGTGGGTGCCTGGCTGTCAAGCCAGAAGGTTCGATTAGATTCTACTCTGAGGAGAGGGAGTAGGAATCACATTATTGAAACTGCAGAGAGAGCAGTTAGAGTTTTCCTGTCAGCGGCGAGTGTAGCTTCGGCTGGGGAATCTGTTTCGAGAGCTGTAGGGAGACAGTTCTGGAGGGCTGAGCTTGCGAGCCAGTCTGTTTGTATAAAGCCTGAGGGCTAGATAGAGGCAAGGTGCCTTTAGAAGGCAAAAGTGCCTGTATGTTTGAGATTGTTAGACGCTGATCTAACTAAATAATAGCACTAGTTAAACTTTGTAACCTTTTAAGTCGTGCCTCTTCGGAAGAGTGATATAAAGTATCAAACCAAGCTTTGTGCCCAGTTGTGTGAAATACACTCTTGAAGTTTTGATTCAAAACTCTCTCCCGTGACTTCATTTGGATTACCAGTCTCCTCACCACTCTTTACAAGTCAATGGTCAAGCCTAAATAAATTAATGGTGGCAGCGAAATACAAGTTAACGTCGAATCATCCACAAGTGGTTTTTATTATTATTTTGTAATAATTTTATTATTATAATATAATAAATAATGTAATATAATAATGTTCTATTTTATTATAATTTCTATATATATATACTATAATATAATAATTATGATATTAATACTAATAATATATGAATATTTCTTGATATATTAAGATGTTAATATTAATGATGTGCAATATATAGTAAATATAATAAATAAATAAATAATGTAGATTACAATGTAGTTCAGCCTTTAGGTGCGGCCCTCCATAATATTTTTTGGCTCTCGTGTGGCCCCTTGGGAAAAATAATTGCCCACCCCTTCTCTAAGGGTATTGGCTCATTCATCATTTACATTAATAGTTTCCCCTTTTAAAGGAATGTTAAAAAGCAAAGAACTACCCCATCTTGCACTTGGCTGAATTCCTGCTGTTATCTTACAATCATTGTATATTACACGCCTCGTGCAATAAGGTCTTTCGATTTTCATTTCCTCATGAATATCTAAGTAAGAACCTTATCTTATGGGTCAGGTATTTCACCTGCCTCATGAGATAAGGTCCGTAGATTTACATGGGCAAATAGGATTTATCTCACAAGATCTTTCCTCTTCTATTGTTCTTCCAATGGAAGATTGTTGGCTTGGCAAGGAAGTGGTTATTTTTTTTTAATGGCATTAATGGATTATTTGTGTTGGCAAAAGAAACATTTTCTAAATTGTCGCCTTGAGGAAACAACAGGATCAGCATCATGAAAGAAATCCTAACCAAAGATACTATTACGCAGCTGAGGTTGATAAGTTCCAGAGTTCATTACATTTACATTCAATGCAAATAGTCTCCCCATTTCTTTTAAGAAGCATTCAAATTCCTTGTTCTACAATTTGCTTTTTCATTTCCTTAGGCGTTGGTTCAGTGACTAAGGTAACACCAGGAGCTCTGAGTTCTTACTTGGCCACCCTTATGACCTCAAAGCGAGATTGTAAACAGATAACCGTTTTCTGTGTAAATCACCATGTACAGCGATGGCGATGATGATAGTAATACGTTTCTCCTACAAATATGCATACTAGGCAGACTTTTGTTACTTTCTACTCATAAAATCCATGAGGTTGACTTATAGTAACTTATTTAGCTTGATCTGAATGACAATGATTTTAGATCTTGCAGGTTTTCATTGGCACATTAAATTCAAAATAATATTTTAAAAGGCAGTGTTACACCCGCCTTCCAAACATTTGACATCCTTTCTACCCCTTTAGGCAGGGAAGGTTTCGTCTCCTTCTATAAAATGGGTTCTTTCCTTATGACCCACCTGGCAGTGTATCAGGTGAGCCTGAGCAAAGTTTCTGACTCAGTGACCAGGCTGTTGTTTAAAAATGAGAGCTGACACCTAGAAGAGAAACTTACAACAGAAAATCTGGGATATCTGGTAGCATCTAGAAGCCTCTACTGCAGGCCCGGATTAACACATTTTTGCGCCCTAGGCCGCACTTTGGAATCACGCCCCCTACCGCACCCCCCCCCCCCACACACACACCACTCAGACTCACACTAAAAATAAAACCGGCGGGCCTGAGCTGATGCTGCTGCGGGCCCTGGGGAGCGGGGGAAGGCTTGCCATGGGCAGCAGAAATGGAGCTCAGGGCAGGGGCTTTCTTTCCACTCTGCAAACTTGGCCCTGGATCTCTCTCTCTCTCTCTCTCTCTCCACTGAGGAGGCAGCAAAAGGCGGGATAGGAGGCCACTCACCCAGGACGCTGCCCTTTCAGCGGAGGCAGGAGAAGAAATGGGGCTGCTGGCGCTGGATTTCGGCCTGTTGTGCCGAAATCCGAGGAGGAAGGGGAGGAAGGCGCGGGACGGCCAAAGCGGGCGCCATTTCCTCCAGCCCGCTTTGGCCACCCCGCCAGCATCCTCCGCTGACAGCCTTTGCAGCGGGCAAGGAAGAAAAGGCAAAGCGCGGAGAGGAGCCCTTGCAGATCTCCAGCCTCGCCGCCCGCGGCTCCCACGCCTTCCTTCTCCTCCTCCTCGGATTTCGGCGCAACAGGACGAAGAGTGGTGGCTCGGGGGCCAGGCACATGCCAGCAGCCCTGTCTCTTCTCCTGCCTCTGCCAAAAGGGCAGCGTCCTGGGTGAGTGGCCTCCTTTCCCGCCTTTTGCTGCCTCCTCAGTGGAGAGAGAGAGAGAGAGAGAGAGATCTCCTGCCCCAGGCCGCTGCCGGGCCCTCTCCCCCACCCAAGTGGAGGAGGCCTCCCTCTGGGGCAGGCGCCTGCAGCTGGGCGCGCTCTCCTCCTCCGGCGCCCATCTGGGAGGGAGGGAGACCTCGCTGGAGGTTTCCTCCCAGAAGCACGCTCTCCCCGTTTCCTCCCAGAAGCACGCTCTCCTGACCTTTCGCCCTCAGGGCCAGGCTGAGTCAACATTTTTTGGGGGGTCCGTGATCTGCGCCCCCTTCGGCTTGCGCCCCTAGGCCATGGCCTAGGGTGGCCTTATGGGTAATCTGGGCCTGATCCACTGACAGCCTTGCTAAGCTGGGAAAACATAGACTTCGGCAGCCCGTGAGTGCCATCAAAACATGTCCATTGTGATCCTTTCGATGCTCAAGAGAACTAGTAAGATGATACAATGCTTGAAGGGCAGAGACAAACCCTGAGCTATGTAAGGCATTGTAAACCATACGCATGTGAGTGCCAGCCACTGTAATGTTTCATGCTGGAGCATGGCATTAGGAATGAGTGACACCGCTGATATTTGCCCTTCAATAACATTTCTCTCCCAGGGACACATTTAGCGTGTTTCTCTTCTCATGGCAGCTCTCTTCATCTCTCCTGCCTCCATAAAGGTATGACAGGGCAGAGAAAAGGCACTAACTGGGAAGATGGATTTTAGAAGGACAACAGGAAGAAAAGAAGGAGGAGTGGGAAATATCCCATCAGCCCTCCCCCCCCTGAATCCTTTTTTTATTTGCAGTATCAGGAAATTATGTCACATCATTATTTTCTCACCAAGTGTTGGGAAAAGGGTTCAGGAGGATGGAGTAAATGCTGCCATTATCCATGTCTGCTTTAACCATGGAAAGCGGTACAAGACTCAACCCCTAGTCCACCATATTAAAAGCCAGGTTCCCTATTCCATACTGTAGTCAGCTATGGACTGTCTCAGGTGGGGAGTTTGATCAGGGCGCTGAGCTCTTGTCACTCAGACCAGTGCTAGAGTGCCATGTGCTGCTGACTTTAGGGGGCAAGCCTCCTTCCGGTTCAATTGCTGGGCCTATTTCATGCTTTTGCACTAATGCAACACTGGATCCAATTGGTCATTGGAAGTGGCGGATGTGGTCACAGTGTCCCTGAGGGTCCTTGCCCATTCCATGCTGCTGGAGGCTCAACTCAGGGGGAGAGGGTGGGCATAACAGACAGGTAAGCAGGAATGCTGCTGACATCTCAGCCTCTCTGCATGCGAGTTTGTTATCGAGAAATTGGAAAACCCCCTCCACATTATCAATTATGTTTTGACATGGTAGATCACACATTATTGACCCACCATTTAGCCGTGACAGGAGTTAGGGGGACTGCCCTTAAATGGGTGGCCTCCTTTCTTCAAGACCGGGGACAACAAGTGGAGAGGGGAGGGGTGGCCTCTGGGAGACTCCCCTTAAGTTGCGGGGTCCCCCATAGAGTTATCATTTCCCCTTTATTGTTTAACATCTACATGCGTCCGCTCGCCCGACTGGTTCGTGATTTTGGTCTGGAGTGCCATCAGTATGCTGATGACACCCAGCTGGTGCTGAGAATGGATGACAGGCCAGACACCGTACACAATTGTTTCCTTCAATGCCTTGAAGCTGTGACTGGATGGCTGCGCACCAGCCGGTTGAAGGTGAATCCATCAAAGACGGAGATCCTATGGCTGGGTCGTCCTGGTATGGGTGAGTGCCGGTTGCCTACCCTGGATGGCGAGCGGTTAAGCCCGTCATCTTTGGTAAAAAGCCTGGGGGGATTCAATTAGACCCACTGCTATCGATGGAGACTCAGATCTCCACGGTTAGAAGGACAGCATTTTTCCATCTTCGACAGGCTAGGCGACTGGCTCCTTACCTATCCAGGAACGACCTAGCTACGGTGATCCAGGCGACGGTCATATCGAGGTTACACTACTGTAACGCCCTCTACATTGGCCTTCCCTTGTCGACAACCCGGAAACTCAAGCTGGTGCAAAATGCTGCTGCTCGATTGCTGGTAGGAGCACCTGCGAGAGAGCACATCACACCAATCCTATAGCAGTTGCACTGGCTGCCAATAGAGTACTGGATTGTTTTCAAGGTGCTGGTTTTGACCTTTAAGGCCTTGTATGGTCTAGGGTCAGTGTATCTGAGGGATCGCCTCACCCCATACATTCCCCCGAGATCTCTGCGCTCAGAAGAACAAAACCTTCTGATGATTCCATCAGTTCGTTCCTGTCGCCTCTCAGTGACAAGACAATGAGGCTTCTCCGTGGTGGCACCGACGCTATGGAACGCGTTGCCAGATGACGTTCGGGCTATCACGGAGTTAGCCCCCTTCCGGAGGGCCTGCAAGACGACCCTTCAATCTAAGTTTCCCTGGACAACTTTGACCATGTCCTTGTGTTTTATATAACAAAGTGTTTTATCTGTATTTTAATCTGTTGTTTTTATGTAAACCGCCCCGAGCTTGCAGGGAGGAGCGGTATATAAAAATGAACAATAAATAAATAAATAAATAGTACATGGAAACCGCAGTCCCACAAAACTCAGCAGGCTGTACCTTTTGCCTTTCCTTCATCTCGGCTACAAAATCGCCCCTGGATTTCTAGTTGCACCCAAGAAATCTCCATAATCATAGAATCATAGAGTTGCCTACTGGGCAACGTCCTTGCAGATTGCCAATTCTCTCACACCAGAAGTGACTTGCAGTTTCTCAAATCACTCCTGACATGACAAAAAAAAAGGGTTGGGAGACGGAGGGAAAGCTACTCAATGAATGTGCACCAGAGTGCTTCCTGCTGCCATTGATAAATCTCCTGCTGCCATTGATAAAATTCCTGAGCCCATTGAAAAATTTCCTACTTTCATTAACAAAATTGGGGCTGTCTTTGCCCAGGCCTGGCAACTACAGTTCAGGCTGATGTCTCCCATTGACTTGGTTATTATGTCCAAGACTTATTGTGTACACTGAACTCACCCTATTGTGTTCATCCAGACCGAATCATTAAGCCCATCATGGACTCTTTTGCATATTGCCATACCACATTTCTTTTCATCACGCCCCTCTACCATTGGACCATTAAACAGACTGATACTGAAGGGGTTAATGAGCTTAATAGTGCAAAATGCTGAAATGTTAACTTAAAATAAAGTGCCCCTCTTGACAAAAGGGGAATGGAAGACCGAAGGACAAGGGGAGATTATATATATTGAAGACACAGGGTGACTTGACAATTCAATGCTTATCTATATACAAATAATATAATGTTTATCTATGCTGGAGCCGCATATTAAGAGCTTTTTAGTTTATTTCTTTCTTTCTTTATTATTTGGACTTGTACGCCACCACTCCCCGAGGGCTCAGAGTGGCTTACAATCAGGTAAAACACACAGAGGTAAAAGCATACATATTAAACTAGCTAAAAAAAGATTTCTGGCCTAGCAATCAAAGGCTAGCCAGAAAAGATGAGTCTTGCAGGCCTTGCGGAAGGAGAGAAGGTCCTGCATGGCCCGTACATCGCTAGGAAGAGTGTTCCATATCGATGGCGCCACTACAGAAAAGGCTCTGCGCCTAGTTAAAAGTGTCAAGATGGCAAAATAGTGAGAAAAGCATGTTTTTAAGAGCCTGATTGGATAAGGGGTATGGCCAGAGAGGTTACACCATGGCCTAGTAAAAATTGTATAAAACATAACAGAAAGATTGTAACAGGACGGGCAGCTCTTTCTTTGAAGACACACTGGCCTTTCAGCTGTTCCGTCTCTGCATGGCCACGCTAAAATAAAAGATTCTTGCTTCACTCAAGGAGACTGCTTGCTTCTGTGGATTCTGTTGCCTGCTCTGTGGGACCAAGGTTTTTAGGGGTTCCCTTTCAATACTTCAAATGATCTAGTAACAGTTTACTGAATTTCCCGCCATAGGAAGAGTCAACCAGCAAAGACATTCAACAAAGTCCTGAGCCACTCAGGACGTGGATCCTAGCAGGACAGTTTTTCAGCCAATCAGAGGCTGGCACAGATTTCTTGAATAGCTGCCAAGGGAATAAAAATGTTCTGTATTTTCAATTGCGTTATATCAGACTTTGGGAATGCAAACTCTGCTGACATACTTTCTGGACAGGAAGAATAAATACCTCTGCTTTTGTCTTCTAACTCATCCATATCCTGATTTGACCTTCTGGACCGAGGTGTGAAGATCTGTTCTTTATTTATTTATTTATTTATTTGTCACGTTTCTATACCGCCCGTCTCAGTCCAAAGGCGACTCGGGACGCTTTACACAAGGCAGTCTCTGCCCTCAATACAACACAAGCAAACAAACCAAAAAAATAACCACATAACAACAAAATTAACAATTAAAAACATACAACTGCAATCTCAGCGCCATGTTGAAATCAGTTTCCGTCACATCGTCATCATTCCATCTATCTAATTAAACCGTTACATTTCATCAGCAAATGCCTGCTCAAACAGCCAGGTCTTGACTTTCTTGAGAAATGTCAGGAGGGAGGGGGCCGATCTGATGTCTCTAGGGAGGGCGTTCCAAAGCCGAGGAGCCACCACTGAAAAAGCCCTGTCTCTCATCCCCGCCAGTCATGCCTGCGAAGAAGGCAGGACTGAGAGCAGGGCCTCTCCAGATGATCTTAAACATCTCCATGGTTCATAGGGAGAGATGCGTTCAGACAGGTAAGTAGGACCCGAACCGTTTAGGGCTTTAAAGGCTAAAGCCAGCACTTTGAATTGTGCCCGGTAGCAAACTGGCAGCCAGTGGAGCTGGCACAACAGGGGAGTTGTACGCTCTCTGAATGCCGCTCTTGTTATCAACCTGGCTGCTGTCCGTTGGACTAGTTGCAGCTTCCGAACAGTCTTCAGAGGCAAACCCATGTAGAGAGCGTTGCAGTAGTCTATTCGGGATGTAACCAGACTACCATGACCAAGTCAGACTTCCCAAGGTACAGGCGCAGCTGGTGCACGAGCTTTAACTGTGCAAAAGCTCTCCCGGCCACCACCAAGACCTGGGGTTCCAGGCTCAGCAATGAGTCCAGGATCACACCCAAACTGCGAACCTGCGTCTTCAGGGGGAGTGTAATCCTGTCTAACACAGGCTGTAACCTGTGGAGAACTGACCGTCCCCACTCTCTTCCTTCTGACCACTATGGCAGGGCTGTCTATTCCACCGCTGTCACCAATTTATTGTGAGGGATCTTTTTTATTTCAAACTGGAGATTTCTCTCAGTTTCGCTGCCACCATTAGGGATACTCTTTTCCCCTTCTTAGTTATGGATTGAGACAACTTGAGGCAAATGTGTATGAACAAAGAACAAAGATGTTTATTTTGATATCTTGTTTGAAGTCACAGGCACTTGAGCGTAACAGTTGCAATGTTGATTTGGAGCTTATGGCTACTTTACAGAACAGTTCAATGCTTAGTTACAATAAAACTCTTTCAATACTTCAACAAATGTTTTTTGACTAGAACTACAGATAATTCTTTACTTAGGATTTATCTGTTCTCCACTTTAGCTATTCTCCTTAATAGCTATGCCGTCACACCAGGTCTGTTTGAAATTAAAACTGGCAGATGTGTTGTCCTTTTTACCTGGTGGACTGCAGAGCGCTTGCTGAAAAAGCTAGGTGGTCTGGCAACCCAAAAACACTCAAAATAAAGTTGAAAATCAAACAGTTTATTCAATAACAAAGTCTTTGCAGGACTTGGCACAGCTTCTTAATGGTTGCAAAAAAACAGAGTGGAAATGCCTTGGGTTGTTGCTTAAAAGATTCCTACTGCTTCTTTTTGGATGGCAGGAAACCCGATATTTCCCACCCTGGTCCTAGGTGTTTGGTAGAAGGAACCACTCCTTCCCCCCTCTAAACCTAAGCTCAGTCCAAAAGGTGACCTAAAGCTGGGCTGGTAACCAGATGTCTATCCTATACAGCATGCAAAGCCAGTCTCTGCAAGGTACCATAAACTCATCTGGCTCCAGCACTCCCCAGCTAATGGTCAAGCAAAAGCAATCAGCAGGTCAACATGCAGGTTAGCACCAGTAAGCACCCAGTAAGCACCCAGTACTTACGGTGACCCTTTCGAGCCAATCCTGGCTGGCCAAAAAACACATCTGGCTTCCTTCCCTCTCTGAAAGGAACTAAAACACTTTCTAAAATGGAGGCCAATCCCCAGGAAGAAAAAGGGGCGGACACCAACTAAAAAGATACATTTGCAGAGCTTTAGGTGGCAAATTCTGCACCAGGCTGCAACCTTGCTAATAATTAACAGGCAAGGTGCCAGTGTGTCTGGAACAGTCCCAGTAAAAAATGCAAAAGGAAAAAATGCTGCCTTTTAAAACAAAACTATGGGGCTATGCATATGAAACGTCTGGAGGACGGAACAATAGCTGTCTGCATTCTCTCTCCTAACTACACGCCTTCACTAAACTTCTTCTCTCCCTCTTCCAACTGTCATTTTAAAAAAATTCTCCTGATTCTAACTGTCTCCTCTGTAGGGTTCCAGCCTGGTGGACTTGGGCAGACCCTGGGGGCTCCGGGCCAGGCACCAGTTGACTGGGGAAGATAGAGGATGATGGGTGACCTGATGCATATGACTCGACAGAAGAGAGCCTGCAATGGTATAACACATGGCTGGAGGGTTATGGGACCGCAGATGAGTTTAGTGAAGATTATATGGAAATAGATTCCAATGAATATGAAAGGCCAGGCGGCCTTGGGTCTCAAGAAAGAGTGGCTACTCCCTTTCCAGATGGTGAGATGGGAGAAAGGGAGTTTCCTGGTTCTCACTCTGATAGCGATGCAGCTGGGCCCGCTAACGAGCTGGAATTCAACAGGAGGGACAGTATTTCGGCTTCTAGGAGAGATTGGGGGATTTAATCCGCTTGGACTTTATCTACAGGACTAAGTTGAACTCTATTTGGATTGCTTTATTTTGACCTTTTTGGAGTATTCTTAACCTTTATCTATTACATATAATAAAAGTCTGTGTTTCCGGTGGTGCGAGCGACGGGAGGAATATGTGCCAGCGTTTCGATTAGCTGCCATTGCGGGATTATTTGCATAACGGGCTCTAACTGGCCAGCCTCAGAAATCCAACATTCTACGGCCCCAGACAGAGGGGATTGGTTGCCACTGAAATGGAATTTGCATAACTGCCTCCAAATGGCCAACCACATTCAAACATTCTAAAGTGACTCAGAGGGAAAGGAAAGGCCCACAGCACTGACAGATCAGGATCAAACTTGGCAAACAGGCGACCAATGGCCCACTTCACTACCTGGTGTGGTTTAGGCAGGGGGGCCACGAATGATGGGATTTGCAGTACCTTCACGTCATTCACTTCCCAAACAACACTAAAGCGCCTATAAAACACAAACCAGCCCCAAAATTGACAGAAAGGCTTCCTTAACTTGATTTTCCTGACTAGGCCTCAGCTCATGGGGTATTGTTAGGCTTCCTTAACTTGATTCTCCTGACTAGGCCCCCGGGACTCGCAGTACCTTCACTAAGTTCCTGAGACCACTGCAAGCCACATAAACATCTAATAGGAACCAACCTTGGCATACAATGCCTTCAAATCACCCGGGCACCGCCGGGTCCTCAGCTAGTTCTAAATAAAAGAACATTTATTGCATCTGCCTGTGTGTGTGTGATCTAGGGGGGGCTGTCTGAGTTCTGAGGTGCAACATCCTCTAACCCAGTGTTTCCCAACCAGTGTGCCGTGGTACACTAGTGTGCCATGAGCGATCATCAGGTGTGCCGGGGAAAATGGAACCTCCAATACCCTTTCTTCCCCTCCTGCCGAACACTTTTTCTTCTCCACTCAGGCTCCCTCTTCCCAGCCTCACTCTGCTTGCTTTGCCTCACTTTGCTCACGCTGCCGCTTCTGCGGAAGGGGGAGGGAGGGAAGACGTGACCCATGGCGCTACTGAACAGACTCGCCCCGTCTTCCCCCCCTCCCTCCACAGTGCTCTCTGGATATAGGTGAACTACAACTCCAAAACTCAAGGTCAATGCACACCAAACTCTTATAGCATTTTCTCTTGGTTATGGGAGTTCTGTGTGGGAAGTTTTATTCCATTCCATCATTGGTGGAGTTCAGAATGCTCTTTGATTGCAGGTGAACTATAACTCCCAGCTATTGAGCAAGACCTTCGTGTGTGTCTTTCTGCCATTCCTGCCAGGATATCTATGTTGTGTTCATCGAAACAGGCCCAGGTTTTACACTGAGTGTATTAGAGCAGGTTTGGTACTTTTCCGTGTAAAAAGTACAGTCAGAGAGTGATGCTACATACGTGTTAGCTCTGAAAAGTGGGTTTTGGTGCCAAGAAATCAGGCAGGCACTTGCAATGAAAGACTAACACTGTGATCTAA
>JARBWK010000006.1:133094378-133108411 GCA_030556195.1 Anolis apletophallus | reverse complement strand
CCCGGGGAAGAATTCCCAGGAGTTTGAAAGTGTAAACATGGACGGGGCCTAATGGGAAAGTGCTAGGGAGGAAAGTTCTCAGGAAGATAGCGACACAGCTGCTGAGAGGCAAGGTCGCTCCTTCGATAGGAGATGGGACATTGAATCTACCAGGAGGGCTTGGTCTAGGGTCCTAGACCGGCCAAGGTCCGTGAGCAGAGATTGAGACGGAGAAGCCTAGAGCGGCCGCGGACCTCGGCCGAAGGATTGCATATAGGATCCGTGAACGCATCCTCAGTTCTTCTCCGCCACGCTCTTCCTGGATAGGCGTGAAGCGGAGTGGGACCACAAGCTAAGCCGTGGTCATCAAGCCTTGCCTTGCCCCTTTGTTCCTGATCCACATAGATTTGTGGAGCCTTGCCTTTGTTCCTGATCCACATAGCCTTGTGGAGCCTTGCCAAGCTTCAAGCCTCTTTTGCTAAGTTCCTTTTGGACAATACTGCTTACTACCTTTTGGACAATCTTGCTTACTATTATTGGACTATTGCTTATTATTGGACTATTTACTCTTTGGAGCTGTTTTTATACTCACAAAGTAGTTAGCCTTCAGTACGTCTCTGTGGGTGTGATTAAGGGGCCCGCTACGTCCGTGATCGTGACAGGAACCTGTCTGAATTGGCACTATGAAGTCGCGCCTGGGCTCTTGGGCTTAGAAAAGGAACAAGGACGTGACATCTCTTCCCAGGGGACTTCTTCTTGCCTTCCCATAGAGAACTGGAACTCCCTAGGACCAAACCAGTCACTATAGATAATTCAAATAGGCTTTATTGTTCACAAAAGGAGTTATCTTATAGAGGTACTAAACTTGGTTCTCCAAACAGGGGTAAAAGAAAATATACATGACAGTCTTTGGTTGCTTGGGTCCAGGAAGCTTTCAGCCGGATGGCTTTCCAAATTCTCTCTCTCTCAATGGCTTTGAGGTCAGAACTCTCTTAGCTCCAGTCAAATGAGGTATATCAGGGCTGTCCAACTGTTGGCCTGCAGGTGTTTTGGACTTCGTCCCAGAAATCCTAACAGCTGGTAAACTGGCTAGGATTTCTGGGAGTTGAAGTCCAAAACACCTGCAGGCCCGGCAGTTTGACAGCCCTGGCCTATATTGAAGGCACAGAGCCTTCCTCTGGATACCAAAATGACTAGTTGAAGGCACTTGAGATTCCACAGCCTCATCCAGGTGTGCTGGATATGCAGAATGAATCCCAAGATATGAAGAGTTGGTGCTAGAGAATGGCCTGACTCAGGCCTGACTGGCAAACCCTTCAACACGTCCTCTTCTGGAGAGATCCAGGCGAAATCTAAAGAGAAAGCTAGATTCCCAAAGTCTCAAGGGGGAGGAAAAACAAACTCAATTGGCTATGCTAAACGATGATTGACAGCTCTAAAGAACCAATCAATGCAACCAAAACTTAACAACACTAAACAGACTAGCTAAAACATAATACAATAGTTTAAACCTTACAACTTAAAGCCTTATATACAGATGGCATTAACCACGCCTTCACAGGCACATGGATTGGTTTGCTTCTGCCAGTGACCCAGCCCAGTTGGGGCTGGAAAAGAGAGTGATGCTGCATGTTTTCCCTATTGCTCTTGCTGGGGTTTCACAGTTTCCCCTCCTTAGCTCCTATGGAGTGAGAATTTGGTAGATTTAGATTTATTGGTCTTACTATGATTCAACAATTTTCTATATATATTATTATATTTTCTCTTTATTCTCACTGTTCTTATTTAATCAATCCACTCCTGTTCATATAAAAAGAGAAGAGAAACCATTATTTAATTATAATTCTTCCATACTTCTCTACAGTCCAGACCAGGGTGCTCAGAATGGTGATCTCGATCACCAGGGTGATCTTCGGGCCTCATCCTGGTGATCTTCATCCTGACCAGGGTTTTTGCTGTTGGTCCTCTTCACGCGCCCCTGCACGCTGCAAAGAAGTCTTCCGTCGTTTCTCCTCCCCGCTCCCTGCTCGCGCGCCGCCTCCAAAGGCTCCAGAGTCCACGAGGCAGAATGGGCCCCCTCTTTTGGATTCCTCCTCCCTTCGTCCTTCTCCAGCCACTCAGAGTCATTGGAGACCAAAGGGGGTGGGCCTGGATGACGCTATGCATGGCTAGCCCCGAGCGCATGCGCAGAAGCACCCATTCTGCCTCTCAGACTTCTCGTGAGCTCTTGGAGGCGGCACGCATGCTGGCGGCGTGGAAATAGGAGCAACGACAGAGGAGAAGAAGAAGGACACTTTGGGGTCATTTCCTTACTGCATCTCAAAGGTCCGTCTTTTTACTTTGGGGTGGGTGCTTGATTGTTCTGTGGCATGTCTCTTTGTTTATTTTTAATGTTTAAAAATGGCATTTTAGCTCCAAAGCCTCTCTGCTTGCTTTGTTCCTTGAGAAATATATGTTGGGGAATATGGAAATGTGGGAGAAATGGGGTGGTTGGATGTATTTTTATGCTCTGTTTTATATTGTTAATTAAATTGAAATGTTGATGTTTTATAACTTCATTTTATGTCAACTGCCCCGAGCCTGCTGGAAGGAGCGGTACATAAAAATGAATAATAAATATATATAAATAAATAAGAAAATAGTTATACGTTTTACATTTCTGGGTAGGTGATCTTTGGGACTTGGCTTATTTTAATCAGTAGCTCCCATGCTGAAAAAGTGTGAGCACCTCTGGTCCAGACTAAATGTTTTTCTTGTAAGGCAAGCCATCCTTAAAACAGCAACATGTCCATTTATTTTTAACATGCTTCTCATATCAAAATGGGCTCTCATACAATCCACACAGACTTACTCAATGCAAGTTTTCCTTCTTATGCAGGCTTTGCTTGTCTGTTTTAACAAAACTTGAAAACTTGAACATATTTTTCCTTGTAATGTTGTATGGGTTTCTTTGTTTTTCCTCAGTATAAAGGTAAATTTGTATCTGCTTAGCTGCTTCAATCTTGTGTGTGTGTAGCCTCTTTATAGGAATCTGTTTTGATTCCTTCTGGTCTGTTTGATGTCGCTTCCTTATTAAATCTTGATCAGTCTGTTGTACTACCTCATTCCTTCTTTTACACTCTCTTGTTTTTCTTGTTCTTTTTTTCTGTAATGTGTTTTGTGACAATTAAGATTTGTTCACTCCTGCTTTCTTATAATCCTTTTGGTTTACTTCTGAGTATTTCTTCTTTATCTTTATCTTCTTTAAAGTGTCGTACAAATATTAATAAATAAATTTATTTATTTACTTTATTTATATTCCGCTCTTCTCACCCCGAAGGGGACTCAGAGCGGATTACAGGTACACATACTTAGCAGACAATCCCTGCCGTTTTTCACATACACACATATAGATGAACAGAGGCAAACTCTGGCCACCAGGGGGAGCTGATGCACTCCTCATCTCTCAGTGTTCCCAGCGTCCCTTGTTGTTCCTTCCGCATTCCTCAGCGTTCCTGGAGTCCTTTAATGGCCTCATAATTCAGTCAAAAATTTGCCTCCCCACTTAATGTGGTACCTTTATCTCCTACTTGACAGATGCAACTGTCTATCGGGCTGCAAAGGTCGACAGCAGGCTACACTTAAAGGCTGAGCACCCACCTCGACCCGGGCAGGCCTCGAACTCATGACCTACTGGTCAGAGAGATCTTATGCAGCTGACACTTAGCCAGCTGCGCCACATTCCCGGTGTAAAAATAAAAGTATTTTTACATCTATGGAATTATTTTCTTCTTGTTGTCGAGGACTAAGCGGTGATCATTTCGACAGCACAGAGAAGATTATTGTAAGCTCAAGAGTTTACAAAGTTAACTGTATTTTAAGACTTAAAAAGGAAAATTTGCCTTATATTAAGGAAGTTCCCAATCTCCGTTCTTCTTTTGTTGACTAATAAAGCCAAGCGTATAGGCTAAGATGATGATGATCTGAGCAGCTTGTCCTTTCTGTGTTCACTCTTCTCCCTTAGTATCATGTCATTTGTCATTTGTCACATGACAAATGTTAGTATGTGAACAATCCTTTTGCTTTTATCTATTCCTAGAAGATTTTTTTTATCTACTTCATTTCTATTCCGCTCTTCTCACCCCGCAGGGGACTCAGGGCAGATTACAATGTACACATTACATTTAGACACACAAACACACAAGACAGACAGAGGCAATTTAACATCTCGCCACCAGGGGGAGCTGTCACACTCCTTCATTCCTCTGCGTGTTCCCTGAAGATCTTTTTTATGGCCTCATAAATCAGTTAAATTTAGCCTCCCCACTAAGTGGTACCTTGATTTCCTACTTGACAGGTGCAACTGTCTTTTGCATTGCAAAGGTCGACAACAGGCTACACAATAGGTTGAGAGCACACCTCGACCCGGGCAGGCCTCGAACTCATGACCATGTTCAGTAGAGATCGTATGCAGGCTGCACCACATTCCCGGTGTAGATGTCTTTTGTTAACTTTGGAGTCCCAAAACCTAGGCCTTGCACGGTCTAGGGCCTGTGTATCTGAGGGACCGCCTTTCCCCGTACGTTCCCCCGAGATCACTACGTTCAGAAGAGCAAAATCTGCTATTGACTCCATCGATCCGCTCCTGCCATCTATCCACAACGAGGCAGAGGGCCTTCTCGGTGGTGGCCCCAGTATGGTGGAACTCGCTGCCTGATGCTACCCGAGCGATTTCAGAGCTCGGCCCTTTCAAGAGCTTGCAAGACTGTTCTTTTTAAAATGGCCTTTGACTAATTGACAAGCTAATCCTGCCCTGAGGGGTTATGCCTGGAGTTTTTAGAAATCGAATTTTCTGATTTATACCGGTTTTATGTGTTATGTTTTTATGTTATGTATGGCTGCAAGTTGTATGCGCAGCATTTTTACTGTTTGTTGTGATCCGCCCCGAGCCTGCAGGGAGGAGCGGAATATAAGATTGAATAATAAATAAATAAATAATCTTTTTCTGCAGATTTCTCCCCTCCCACATTGAGCCAAAGTGAGAGGGAAACTTTGCTACGTGACTTAAACCGCGATGTAGCGACATTCCATTAATTTTAATATTTATACATTATTTTAGTAGTTATACACTATTTTAAATCTTTATAAACTTAAAATATAGTGAAGGAAAGGAAGGAAAGGCCCTTCAAGGCTTGAGGGAGGGAGGACTGAGAAGGGAAAGCGCCTTGGAGAGCGACGGTGACAAAATCCCACAAAACAGTGAAAATACCATGATATATATTTTAAATTAATATTTTTTGAAATCCGTGAAACAGCGAGTCCACAATAAGCAAATCGCGAAGAAGTGAGGGAACACTATATGAATTTAGCATCTTTTGCCCAACCATTTAAGAAACAAACTGCTTATGATATTTATTTATTTATTTTATTTGTTTCAACTTGTCTGTCGCCACTCCCGTGCTGCTCGGGGCAATTTACAACACTAGAAAACAAGTAAATACAGATAAAAACACGTATATTAAACAACACCTATGACCTAAAATACCATTAAAATAGGATATAAAACAGTACATATCTAAAACTCATCACATTCACAATATCAGACCAGGCAGGTCGCGTAGTCTACATAGATTGCAGTGGAGTGCCCATGAGGTTAACAATCGAACGTCTGCTTAAATAGAAGCGTCTTGCAGGCCTTTCTAAAGGCCAGCAGGCTGGGCACAGTGCGAACCACGGGCAGGAGAGCATTCCACAGAGTTGGCGCAATAACGTGGAATGCTCTCCTCCTTGTTGCAGTCAGGTGGAAACTTCGGCAACTCGGGATCTCTAAGAGGTTTTGTGCCTCTGAACGTAGTGGTCTGGGGGGACAATATAGGGAAAGGCGGTCCCTTAGGTACACTGGCCCCAGACCATTTAAGGCCTTAAAGGTCAACACCAACACTTTGAAGGTGATCCGGAATTCTATAGGAAGCCAGTGCAGTTCGCGCAGAATGGGCGTAATGTGGCAGTGTGTTGGAGAGCCTGCCAACAAGCACGCTGCAACGTTCTGCACCAGCTTAAGTTTCCGGATCACGGACAGAGGAAGGCCAATGTACAGAGCGTTACAGTAGTCAAGTCTCGAGATGACCATGGCTTGGACCACTGTGGCTAGGTCGTGGCGGGACAGGTAGGGGGCCAGCTTCTTCGCCCTGCGGAGATGGAAAAATGCTGCTCTACTGACGACAGAAATATGCATTTCCATGTCAGTTGAGAGTCCAGAGTAACACCGAGGCTCTTAACAGCTGACGACGGGCATAATGCCACGCCGTCCAGGGTTGGAAGCTGAACCCCACCCGTGCCCGGATGGCCCAGCCACAGGATCTCCGTCTTAGCCGGATTCATATATAATATGGAGTTCAAATATGTGCTCCCCCATGTGGCAAAAAATATAGTTTGTTCATTAGCATGCTTTCCTTCACTTGTTTTTGCGTGCTTTGTTTTCTTACTGGCCAGGGCCGTAGCCAGGATTTTGATTCGGGGAGGGGGCTGAGTTTGGTTCAGGGGGCTGAGACTGGGTGGAAGAGGGTCTACCCTAGCAAACCTTTTGTATTGTTATGCCAATAACCCCATGAATGTGGGATATAATGAGCATGGTGATCAGATCATGATATGAATAAACATAACAGTTTAAATAATGTACCAGTAAGGTCTTTTCGCAGACCACCCTGAGAATTTCGGGGGGGGGGGCTGAAGCCCCCTTAGCCCCCCTGGCTACATGCTTGTTACTGGCCATTCAAAGAAAAATGTTTTTCAATGATTTGTGAGGTACATAACTCTGAGGAATATTGTGACTGAAGAAACATATTGCTGGATGAATTGTAAGAATATGTTATATCAGGAGGAAATAAATCAATTTGATTTAGTTTCTTGTTCAATTTCCTTTCAATCCCTTCCTTAGAAAATAATTTGATATGGCTGTAGCTCCCAGAATCCCCCAGTTGGTATGGTCCCTGACTGCATAATTTGAAGGAGTTGTAGTCCATAAAGTAACTTTTGCAAGCTGCGAACCATATTCCCTGCAAGTCTATGACACATTGGCCACATTGTCAGAGATTGACCATCTTTGTCCAGGGATTGTTTGTGAGCGTGGAATGCTGGGAGAGAGTAACAGGGAGTCTGAAGAGTTTCCAGGGTGCTCAAGATCAGAAAGCGGGAAAATGGAGAGGGAAAGTGGCGTGAGGCAACTGTCTGACTTACTTTGAGTCAAGCGGGCTCGGTGCCTCCCCTGCCAGCCATGATGATGTGATGCACAGCTACAGTGGGCACCCGAGCGTGAAAAGAAGTACACGAGGAAGCTGGCACGGAGTAGCAGGCGGCAGCGGTGGGGGAGAGGGGCGGAAGTTGCCAGACTCCTGAGGCTCCAGGGACCTGACTCTCCTCCTTGCCTCTGTCTCCCATTTCCTCGGTTGTCCTTTCTTGTCTGATGTGCCATGTTCTACTTCCAGCTGGTGATCATGGCGGGGACCGTGGTGCTCGCCTACCACTTTGAATACACAGACACCTTCCCAGTGCATCTCCAAGGCTTCTTCTGCTATGACAGTGCCTATGCCAAGCCCTATCCAGGTCCAGAAGACACCAGCCGAGCCCCTCCGGTCCTGGTCTACTCACTTGTCACTGCAGTGCCCACTGTGACGGTAAGAGCCCAGCAGGGTCCATGAGATGTTGTGTGTGTATGTTAATGGAGGTGTGAAGAGAAGTGGGCACTGTTGGTGGAAGGACCTCAGAGCGCTTCTGCCCTGACTACCCCTCTAGCAGCAGGCCCCCTGCCTCCTTTGTGAATGCTATTTTTCCTGAGGACGTTTTCCTGATCACTGAGGAGGACAGTTGTTAAGTTCAAAGTTCAGGATCACTGAGAAAGTAAGCTGTACGTTTGTGTGTCCATCCATGCACACATCTCTGCATCTAATATTTCCCTGGCTTATGTATTGTTTGTTTGTAAATAAAGTTACTCCACTAGTGAATGAGTGAAGGGGTTCTTTAATTTCTTTTCTGTTAAAAGTCCAGAGCCATTCAGAGGTACATATTATCCTCAAGTGGCCTCCATCCAGGTATCTGCACTCCTATGCTTGTTAAGTACAGGCAGGGGCGGTCCTACAGGTAGGCCAAGTAAGCGGCCTCATAGGGCGCCATCTGGGAAGGGGGCGCCATCCTGGCTGCATGGGGCACCATCCTGGCCCTGGCGATGTTCCTCAGGCAGCGCTGCAGCTGCCTGCTTTTGGGCCCTGGCCTTGTGCGCTCCGACACCGCTTCTGGGCATGTGCGGAGGTTTTCGCGCAGGCGCAGTTGCTCCAGAGCTGAAGTTGAGCGCAGGAGCAACTGCACATGCGCGAAAACCTCCGCGCATGCCCAGTAGCTCCCTTGCGCAGAAGCCTGTAAGCAAAGCACTCCCTGTCAGGCAGGCAGGGAGTGCTTCCCCTCTCCCTTTGTCTCCGCCGCACGCGCATTTGCGGGGAAGGAGAAAAGAATCAGTGAAGGAAGTGTAAGTGAAGGAATGAATGAAGGGCTTTCCTCCTCCTCCTCTGTGAACTCTTCTCTCCCTCCTTCCTTTCTTCGGCTCTATTTCTGTCTAGACCTGAGGGGCCTGAGGCTATGAGGAGTTGTGGGAGTTGGAGTCCAAAACACCTAGAGGGAGGGAGGGCCCAAGTTTGCCCAGGCCGCGCTGCCTGTATTCGACCTCATTTGAACATTTTGGCTGTTTTTCTATTTACATTTACATTGGGATCCTAATTTTGGACTTATGGGAGACTCCTATGAATTATGAGATGGGTGGTAGGTAATATAATCTGATTTTGATGCATTTATATTGCAATTCTTGTTGATTATTATACAGTTCTGCTTAATATTGTCATACAATATAATAAAAATACAATATAACAATAGAATAATGATATATTTTATATTACATGTAATATTACAAACAATATTGCAGTATAGTGGTATTGTACAAAATAGTAATATATAATATTTTATTTTACTTTATTTTGGGTTATTTGAGTTTTATAGGAGTAATGAAAATATTTAGTAGAGGATAATTTTATTTAAATAAATAATTTTATTTATTATTTTATAATAATAATAATAGAATAGAATGTTATATTATAATGTCAATATATTATAATATAATTATATTGTAATGTAGTATAATATAATTATGATATAATATAGAATGAGTATGGTATAATATATTGTATATACATTGATACAATATAATACTACTAATGGTATTGTGATATTATAATTGTATATTTGTTGTACATGGGGGCAAAATAATGTTTTTTTGGGGGGGGGGCAAAATAATGTTCGCTTACCATTTAAAATTACCTTAGACCGCCCCTGAGTACATGTACCCATTATTGTTGTTGTGCACCTTCAAATCATTTCCATAACAATCACAGTGTGGCAGGGCTTGTCCAGAGCAAGGGGGTTGCCTTTGCCTTCCTTTGAGTCACAGAGAGTGCGAATTCAAACAGTGGTCAACTACTACACCGCATTGGCTCTCTATCAAGACATGTTTGGATGCAATGCACTCACAGGAGTATTGTGAAGATACTATGCTCTATCTCAGTGGTTCTCAACCTTCCTAATGCTGTGACCCCTTAATACAGTTCCTCATGTTGTAGTGACCCTCAATCATATTATTTCATTGCTACTTCACAAGGGTGATTTTGCTATTGTTACGAAGCATAATGTAAATATCTGATATGCAGGATGTATTTTCATTCACTGGACCAAATTTGGCACATATACCCAATACGCCCAAATTTGAATACTGGTGGGATTGGAGGGAGAGATTGATGTTGCCATTTGGGAGTTGTAGTTGCTGAGATTTATAGTTCACCTACAATCAAAGAGCATTCTGAACCCCACCAATGGTGGAATTGAACCAAACTTGGGACACAGAATTCCCATGACCAACAGAAAATACTGGAAGAGTTTGGTGGGCATTGACCTTAAGTTTTGGAGTTGTAGTTCACCTACATCCCGAGAGCACTGTCAACTCAAAACGATGGATTTCGACCAAACTTGGCATGAATATCAATATACCCAAATGTGAATGTTGGTGGAGTTTGGGGGAAATAGACTTGACATTTGGAAATTGTAGTTGCTGGGATTTATAGTTCACCTACAATCAAATAGCCTTCTGAATTCCACCAAAGATAGAATTGGGTTAAACTTCCCACAGACACAAACCCCATGATCAAAAGAAAATGTGGTGTTTTCTGATGGTCTTTGGCGACCCCTCTGACACTCGCTCGTGACCCCTCTAGGGGTCCCGACCCACAGGTTGAGAAACACTGCTCTATCTAGAGTAATATTACATGTGTATCCCATCGTTACTCTTAGGAGCTCAGGACAGCTTTAGTTAAGGTCAAAGTTCAGGGGCACAGAGAAAGTAGTACGTTTGTTTGCCCATGCATGTACACATCTATGCATCTAATATTTCCCTGGCCTATGTATATCTAATGCTTTGTTTGTTTACAAAGATTAGTGACAGCACAGCATACATAAAGGCTTTCTTCTTCCTGTTTTATCCTCTACCTTATCTTTATAACAAACATATGGGGCAGTCAAGGCTGAGGAAGAGCCCTTTCACACTATACCATTATTTCACTTTGAATCTAGTACGGCTGTCATGGTTGCATCATATGGATTTGTAGTTGAGGGAGGGGCCTTTAGAATCCCTAACCAGGGAGCTCTTCTCATGCCTTTGATCCAACTGCAAACCTTGGCATGGAACATTGCTATGGTGGTTCAAGTGGAATCATAGCATTGGAAATGTATTTACCGGTATGTATTATTTGTTTATGTTATTTATACCCCGCCTATATCAGCCCGAAGGCGACTCAGGGTGGTGAGCCAGTCGGTACAATCTGGTGCCATATAAAATACATAAATTAATAAATAAAAACATCTTAAAACATTTAAAAGCATAAAAACAAACGATAAGAAATTTTAAAATTCTGTCTTAATGTTCAATCCACATCCGTACCGTCGTCATAGCCATTCCCAGGTCATTTTCCGAATTTAGATTTGTTTAAAGCCATGTTTTCAGTTTTTTCTGAAATGTCAGTAGGGAGGGGGCCGATCTAGTATCCCTAGGTAGGGAGTTCCACAGCCGAGGGCCACTACAGAGAAGGCCCTATCTCTCGTCCCTGCCAAATGTGCTTGAGACTGAAACCAGTCAAAAAGACTACTAGTCTTTTTTGACTGGTTTCAGTCTTTTGGTGTTTACATCCATAGCTCACCCCTTTGTTCTTGTATAATAGATGTGCTTGAGAAGCAGGCAGGATTGGGAGAAGGGCCTCCTCCGACAATCTCAAGTTCCTGTTGGTTTCCTAGGAGGCAATGCATTCGGAAAGATAAGCTGGGCCAGAACCGTTTAAGGCAGGGATGCTCGCACTTTTTTAAGCATGCGAACTACTTATAAAACAACCAAGTCAAAATGATCTACCTACCCACTACTCAAAGAGCCATAAAAGCAAAATATTTGGAAATTTATTTCAGTGAGAGCCATATAATATATTTTAAGACTGAATTCAACTAAATGTGAGTATAATAAGCCCCTGAATTTATTCATAATAATAATAATGATAATAATATTCATTCAGCCTCTGCTACTACTACTACTGCTACTACTACTACTAATAATAATAGTAACAACAACAACAATAGGTTCCTAGAGTAGAAGGAGACCTCCAAGGGCCATCCAGTCCAACCTCCTTCTGCCATAAGGGAAAAACACAATTAAAGCATTCCTCAGAGATGGTCATTCAGCCTCTGATAATAATAATAACAATGGGTTCCTGGAATAGGAGGAGACCTCCAAGGGCCATCCAGTCCAACCTCCTTCTGCACCTGGGCGGCGTCGGGAGCCTGCGGGGCAGGACTGAGCCTTCCTCCCACCCTGCCTGCGATCTATCAGGACGCCCTACGTGATCTACCAGTAGATCGTGATCTACCTAATGAGCACTCCTGGTTTAGGGCCTAATAGGCTAAAACCAGAACTTTGAATTGTGACCGATAGCAAACTGGCAGCCAGTGGAGCTGGCGCAACAATGGAGTTGTGTGCTCCCTGAACGTCGCTCCTGTTAGCAACCTGGCTGCCGCACGCTGGACCATTAGAAGCTTCTGAGCAGTTTTCAAAGGCAACCCCACATACAGCAAATGTATAATGTGAGAGGGCCCATGGAGATTGAACTAAGATTACCCTGTGAGTTTTGTGCCCATGTATATTAATCATATAATTATATATTCTAATGCAACATTCTTCCAGGAGAACAATGTAGCATGGCCTCACTTTAAAATGTGTACTTATTTAATAAGGAGCCAGTGTGACCTAGTGGTTTGATTGGTGGATTAGGACAGTGTTTCCCAACCTTTTTTGAGCCACGGCACACTTTTTACATTTGCAAAATCCTGGGGCACACCACCAACCAAAATGACACTCTAACACAGTAATACATATCGTTAATATGTTTTTAAAATGTATTTATACACTCAGTGTGAAACCTGGACCTGTTTCGATGAACTCAACATAGATATCCTGGGAGGAATGGCAGAAAGACACAAACTTCCCACACAGAACTCCCATAACCAAGAGAAAATGCTATAAGAGTTTGGTGGGCATTGACCTTGAGTTTTGGAGTTGTAGTTCACCTATATCCAGAGAGCACTGTGGACTCAAACAATGTTAGATCAGGACTAAACTTGGAATTAATACTCAATATGCCCAAATATGAATGCAGATGGAGTTCAGGGGAAATGGACCTTGACATTTGGGAGTTGTTGTTGCTGAGATTTATAGTTCCCCTACAATCAAAGAGCATTCTGTACCCCACCAATGATAGAACTGGGGCAAACCTATTTTATTTATTTATTTATTTATTTATTATTTAGATTTATTAGTCGCCCCTTCCGACACAGAACCCCCAGGAGGCAAGAGGAGGTCTCTACTTGGGGAAAGGGAGGCGGGCCTTCTCAATGCATGGAGAGGGAGAGACCAAGTAGACAACGGGTGGAGAGGGGGGTGTTTGTAATTTTGTGTCTTTATCGAGGTAGTTTTTTTTAGGGTTTTTATACTTCAACACATTAGACTCCCCCCCCCCCTCCCTTCCTGGAGGTGCCAATTTCCCAAGTCGCACCTGATGATCGCTCACGGCACACTAGTGTGTCCCGGCACACTGGTTGGGAAACACTGGATTAGGACACTGGTAGATAAGGGTTTGAATCACTGCAAGGCCACAGAGTGACATTGACTGGAATCAGAGGATGATAAAATCTGCCAAGAAAACGCTTCGATATGGTTGCCATAAGTCAGGAATTATTAGACGGCACACAACAGCAATACCCAGAGACTCCTGACCTATGAGGGGAAAGACATGCAAAAGGACAATTCCAAGCGTTTCTCTTAGTTTTCTGAAGCCATTCCCGTAACAAACAGACAGGCTGGATGCCGGATTTTCACCTAACGGTAGCCTGCCCCTCCTCCGTTGCCCTACCCTGCCCCCCAACCCATCCCACTTACTCTAGCCGTCATGTCTCACCAGCATCAAGATGACAGTTCTCTCAAAGGGAAGAAAGTGACCCAGATCATAGGGGAATCTCTGGCTAATGATGACTTGAGTTGCTATGAATGAGCGTAGCTTCTTGTTACATTCAGACCCACAAAAAATAGCTTATGGGCTCTGGGCTGCAAGGCAGAGGGCAATCTTCAGCACCATGGAAAGCTCAGAGTTGCAGCACGCCCTGAAACCAGACAGAAAGCTTGTCTGCTCCAGATCTGAAAACAGGGGCAGAGCTGCCATGATTCTCAATGAGGCAATTGCTTCAGGCAGTGGGATATTGATGTTGTGTCTGTGTCAATGATCTCATCAATTGCCAGAGTGGAGATGCTCCTGGCTGCTGGTGGAGGCAACAATAGCAGACACAGACCCTACAGCCCTGTCTGTTGCATATTCTTCCAGAATGCCCAGCTTTGTGGGACCCTCAGAGCTAGGACTGTTGAGGGGTGGGTTGAGACCGAGTGTGAAAATTAA
>JARBWK010000006.1:133044731-133094278 GCA_030556195.1 Anolis apletophallus | reverse complement strand
AGCTGCTAGGAGTGCCGGCCGGGGAGGGAAGGGGTTTGCGGCCTGGCTCCGCCCCCCTCTGAGAAGCGCCCCATCCGGCTGGGATCAACCTCCTTCAGTCCCAGGATCGACTGGTCAATCACGATCGACTTCCTGGGCAGCCCTGCCTTAGACCATGGCTGAAACAATTCACCCTGGTTTCTCCCCATTGAGAACTAGAAGTCTTTGGATGTCATGTGGACTTCCAGGAGCAACCTCTGATCCACTTGGAGTTGGAGGCTAGTCACAGCAAAGTCCTTTAGATTCCCTCACAATTCCTTGGTATTTCACCTCAGGAAGAACACACATTCTGTTGACCTGCTCAGTACTGAAGCAAAATATGACAAAATGCCGGGAGTACCTGAATTGTGCAATTCTATTATCAAATTTGTTCTTCAGGTGGAGAATAGAACCAGAGACGTTTCAGAGGAATTATGATCCCACAGAAGAACCCGACAGTACCTTTCTGCTGTATGAAATCCACTGGGATAAAGGCCTCAGGACCTGGAAGAACTGGTGTACAAACATCCCTGACCTCCATGCTGTAAATAATTTTTTGCAAAATTACTGTGAGAAGATACATCTCCGGAAAAACACACCATGCTCTATCAGTTGGTTTCTGTCTTGGAGTCCTTGTCATTCATGCAGCCAGGATATAATTGAGTTCTTGAAAGCACACCCTAAAGTGAGCCTCGAGATAAAAGCTGCTCAGCTGCTCAAGCATCAAGACGAATGTACCCGAGAAGGCCTCAGGAATTTAGATAGATATGGAGTTAAGCTATCTATCATGCGTGAGCCTGGTGAGTTCAAGTCTTTATATGCTCAACAAGATGGACAACCAGGGGAGAGGGCAAATTATCTGTCAGGTTTTGTAAATTTCTAAAGAGAACCCAATGTAGTAATTGTGGTGGAACATTTCAGTAGAAAGCCATAGTTGCAACATCCCTAGTAGCCCTCATCAGCCACCATTACTGTATTAATTACCTATCGCCACCAATCGATACTTAAGCCTTCCAGTTCTGTATTGCTGATTTGTAGAAGATGTGGAGCAAATACATTTTAGTAGTCCACTCCAGGCGAAATTGCATAAATATATGTTGCTTTGTTAATGATTGATTCAGGTATTCTCTGTATATCTTTAAATGCTGTTAATTATCTACCTTATTATATCTGCAGTGGCCAGCAGCTGGTGGCGGTGGCGCTCCACTTCACTGTGTGGTATGCGACACCCCATGCCTCGCATCACCCAGCCCTAAGGGAGGGCAATCACATAGGGCAGTGTTTTTCAACCTTTTTTGAGCCGCGGCACATTTTTTACATTTACAAAATCCTAGGGCACACCACCAACCAAAATGACACAAAATAACACTCTAACACAGTAATACATATAGTTAATATGTTTTTTTTAATGTATTTATACACTCACTTAGTGTGAAACCTAAGTAGAATAGATATAGATATCCTGGCAGGAATGGTAGAAAGACCTTAAGTTCCTCTCACAGCTCATACACTTGGGCCAGCACTTTGGCGCATGACAGCCACTGGACCTAAGTAACACTTTATGTTTACTTAGCTGCGTCTGAGCGAATCCTAGATGGCGCGACCATAGCACTCTCACGTCACTTCTTAGGTGATGCAAGAGTGCTGTGGTTCCATTTCTTAAAGGGACAGATGCACCTTATAGTTTATATATGAATGAAGTTCAAAAATAATTTCCCACAGCACACCTGGTGATCTCTCATGGCACACTAGTATTCCGCGGCACACTGGTTGAAAATCACTGACATAGGGCAAGTGTGAGCATGCGTGATGTGTACTGCTTCCCCCATAGACTGTATGGCTGGGGCTGTATGGAGCTCTCCCATCTTGCTTGCCCTGCCGGCAGCTTGTGCCAGCTGTCCCATCTTGCCAGCTCACCCCCCACGCACAGAGCTCGCATGGCATCGTGTGATCAGATAGGAGCTGTCTGGCTCTGTGGGTGACCTGGGCTAAAATCGTCACATGCCACCGATTTTAACCCAATATGATGAGGCCACAAGACTAAGACCATTTGGAGTGCTTTCTAAAAATAATTAAGACAGATCTAGTTCTATTCCTTTATTAACAATAGTGCAAATTCCTATCCCGCTCTATTCCAGTGGTGAGATCTGGATAGCGCCTTGCAGCCCTAACCATTCTTCTTTCACAGGCTTTCATCAGCAATGCCTCAAGTTATGCAAGCGTTGTGATTTCCATCTACTCTTATCCTAAATTTTTGCTCGTCCCCACCCCACTCCCAACAAGAACGTTCAAAGTGCCCAATGTCCCATCTTTCCCTTAGAACACATATTCCATGCCAAGTGGATTAGTTGTTGCTACTTCCATTTCTAAAAGCTGTGTGTTTATATTCTGGATCAGGAAGAGATACTATAATGTTCTGTCATGAAGAACACCCTCGCAACCCCCCTTTTAGCTATGGCACTCTCTCTACTACCAATGGCCAGCGAACTGTGGGGAGCAGACAAGCATCCAACCTTGTTCTTGTAGCTGGGTGCACACAATAATAGTGTCACCTTGTGTTTTGTACATAAGAGATGTGTTTCTCTGACCCCAGTTGGCTATAGGTGTGTACCTGAATTTGGTCCAGCTGTAAAATAAGCCTTAGGCAGGTATTACTAAGCTACGCCTTCTTCCATTGGTACTCAAGGGCAGCCCAAAGGACCTGGTTCATCCTTGGAGCCAGTCAGCTCTTGCCCACCAGTAGCTTTCTCTACCATCTGTAAGTACACTGCCTTGCAGACTTGGGTTCCACCAACATAATATAGGATCCTAATCTCCAATTATTTGGGGGCTTGAGTAAGGCTCATTTTGATCCTCCTTGCTTTATCGATCTGACGGAATTAGAAACAAACTCTATCAGCCTCTATTGCAATGCTGAGTACCTTCTAACTCAGTCATACCTATGGACATTTATTTATCCAGATTATCGCGACTGTTGGAAAACATTTGTGGTTCCTCAAAGGGCAAGTGAAGATTATTGGCAAGAGCATTTCTTATCTGTCGTAAATGGTTATTCCAAGGAACTTTCCTCAATTCTTGAGGTAAGTGCTTTTTTAAAAAAAGGCAAAAACTAAATCTAATTGGGGGTCTTTAGAAATTCCTACGGCAAAAGTGCCTGGGGTTGTACTAGGTACTGAATGGTCTTCTGCAAGGACAGTTTACTTACTTAGGCAATCCCTCCTAGCTCAAGGATGATGGTCCTCCAAGTGCAGCATCTTGCAGTGGGTCCATAGGTGGCTGTGGAGCCCTATTCTTGATCCGCATGTTCTCCCACAATGAGGACAATGGTTTCCAGGTGGAAGGCAGTCCCGGTAAAGGTTGGCTTGACGCGCCTTTCTCGTGGCATGTCTCTCCCTTTCACTCTCCATTCGTACCTCTTTGAATTCTGCAGCATTGATGGTTACAGCTGACCTCCAGTTAAAGCTCTCAAGGGCCAGGGCTTCCCAGTTCTCGGTGTCTATGCCACAGTTTTTAAGGTTGGCTTTAAGCTCATCTTTAAATCTCTTTTCCTGTCCACCAACATTATGTTTCCAGTTCTTGAGTTGGGAGTATAGTAACTGCTTTGGGAGGTGGTGATCGGGCATTCGGACAACGTGGCCAGTCCAGCGGAGTTGATGGCGAAGGAGCATCACTTCAGTGCTGATGGTCATTGCTTCTTCCAGCACACTGACATTTTGTCTGCCTATCTTCCCAAGAGATTTGCAGAATTTTTCGAAGGCAACGCTGATTGAATCATTCCAGGAGTTGCGTATGATGTCTGTAGACAGTCCACGTTTTTCAGGCATAGAGCAGGGTTGGGAGGACAATAGCTTTATAAACAAGCCCCTTGGTCTCCCTACGGATGTCCCGGTCCTTAAACACTCTCTGCTTCATTTGGTAAAATGCTGAACTCGCAGAGCTCAGGCAGTGTTGTATTTGAGTGTCAATGTTGACTTTTGTGGAGAGGTGGTTGCCAAGGTAGTGGTCAACATTTTCGAACGTTACACCATTAAACTGTATTTCTGACATTGCAGAGGGATTGGCTGGTCCCTGCTGGAAAAAAGCACTTTGGTTTTCTCGATGTTCAATGGGAGGCTAAGCTTCTCATATGCTTCTGCAACTGTGTTTAGAGTGGCTTGTAGGTCTTCTTCTGAATGCGCACAGACAACATTGTCATCAGCATATTGGAGTCCTGTAACAGATGTTATTGTGACCTTGGTTTTGGCTTTCAGTCTGCTGAGGTTAAATAGCTTTTCATCTGACTGATAGATGATTTCCACTCCAGTGGGAAGCTTCCCAGCAACAAGATGAAGAATCCTGAGGAAGAGCCTGGTTCCGCTAGGAACGTCCAAGGATGGCCGCCGCCACCGTTGCCTGTCTTTCTCTGAAAGGCAGAGATTGAGAGACAAGGCCACAATGGTGGACGGCCTTGAGAACGCCGAGAGAAGAGCCACAAGTGAGGAACTGGCCGACCTTGAAAACGCTGGCAAAGAGGTCTTGTAGGTCTTCTTCTGAATGCGCACAGACCTACAATTGCCTGTCCAATTCCGGGCTCAATTCAAAGTGCTGGTTTTGACCTTTAAAGCTCTATACGGTTCTGGCCCAGCTTACTTGTCCGAACGCATCAGCCGCTATGACCCACCTCGTGATCTAAGCTCATCCGGGGAGGCCCTGCTCTCGCCCCCGCCTACGTCTCAGATGAGGCTGGTGGGGATGAGGGATAGGGCCTTCTCGGTGGTGGCTCCCCGCCTGTGGAATGCGCTTCCTATTGATGTACGATCCACCACATCCCTCCTGGCCTTCAGGAAAAAAGTAAAATCCTGGCTGTGGGACCAGGCATTCGTACACCAGCACAAGGCAGCATTTTAGATTGGTTTTTAATGAAAGTGGGTGATTATGGCCAATGTTTTTATGGACTGAACATTGTTTTAATCCAGAGTGAATGTGTATGGTGCTAATGTAGTTGTATTTTAATGTATTTTTAATGTATTTTAATTGTTGAAGTGTTTTGGGGTTTATATTGTTATTATGTGGGCATCGAATTGTGCCGTACTGTAAGCCGCTCTGAGTCCCCCCTTGGGGGTTGAGAAGAGCGGGGTAAAATCCCGAAATAAATAAATAAATAAATAAAGAGCCAGTGTCTCTCCCTCCCCAAAGAAGCAGCCACACAGGCACAGACGCAGATGTCACGCATGCTCCAGAAGATCCAGGAAGCAGCATGAAGCCCCTGAGGAAGAGCAGGGGAGAGAGCAGGGGAGAGCACCGGGTCCCTCAGAGGCCATCCATCCTGACCCGCCATATTTCTCGGAGGCTCTTCAGAACGGTATGGAGTCTGCCCTGAATGAAGAACAGAGAAGAACAGCTCGACATCAGCGACCCCAGAAGAGCCGGAGAGGTTTTCGAACAAGGATCTTTTGGGGGGTGGGTTTTGGGAATTGGAAGAGCTCCAGTCTCTCTGGCCCCCAGAAGAAGGAGCATACCACCCAGGATGTGCCAGGAGAGGTGCAAACTAACCCGGATGTGTTGGGAGAAAAAACTCACCCTCCCAGGCCCCCCCCCCCCCCAAGGTAAATGTCCTCCATACCCAAAGTGACTTAGTTCACTCTTCCAAGGGCACTGATTATCGCCGCGCTGGTGTTGAGGGCACCCCACTAGGCCCCAATCGATACCGTGGACTAGTGACTTTTACTCCAGCTCCCATCAGGCTGATACCATCCACTCGGAGTCACACTCCAACTAGCCTAGCTCGTATACCACTAAGTCCCACTCTTTCCCCTTTTCAGGGGACCTGCCGCAAGCTAGACCCTCAACGAATTCCCAAGCAGGACGGGATGCTGGGATGAATATTCCGGTGATCTCGGGGAGAGGGAACTATGACGATAGACGCAGGCTATTGAATTGTGGTAGAGATTCGGCCCCCCTCTGACCTGCGTGCTATCCCGAGGCACACTGATGACAGGCAACCAGTCTCCTCGCCTTCCTCTCTGGTGTTGGTGAATGCAAGATCTATCAGGAATAAAACAGCTACAATCAGGAAATTTCTCACAGAAGTGGGGGCGTACCTGTATTGTATTACCAAAACTTGGTTACAGGAGGGAGATGATACCATCCTTCAAGAACTAGCTTTCCCGGGATACGTTGTCACTCACCAGAATCGGAACAGGAGGCGGGGAGGGGGGGAGGTGTAGTGATGCTCTCTCGTGATTTGTTATCTCTCAGGGCGGTTCCTACGCTAAATCCACCGGTATTGAGAGTGCTGGCCTCGTGTGCGATTCACAGGAGAGTATAGCCTTCCTGCTGGTCTACCATGCACCTAGCGCACCAGCAGAAAGCCTATCCCAGCTACTAGAGACCGTGTCGGAGTGAGCCTTGAACTTTCCCAGACTTATTGTTCTGGGGGACTTTAACATCCATGCCGATGCAGCCTCATTTTCATCTTCAGCTGCGGACCTAGTGTCGACCACATTTCTGTCTATGAACCCAGGTGATCTCTCCGATCATCTGGAAAGGCCCTACTCTCACTCCCACTGCCCCCACTTTGGCAGTTTTTAGGAGGAGCCTGAAGACCTGGATGTTCCAATGTGCCTTCCCTGAGTAAAGTAAATAACGCCCTGCTGTGTTCAATCTCTGCAAATGTCCTCAGAAGCACTTTAATTAACAGTTGGGTGTCTGCCCCACATTGTTCTTGAAACATTCCTGTTATATACAATCTACCTCTGTCTGCATCCTGTGTTTATTTATTTTAAAATTTTAATATTCACATTTGGCCCGCCCGAAATGGTTTTAAATTGTCTGTTATCGCTTATGTTTGAGTTTTATTGATGGTATTGTTTTATAATTGCTGTTGAGTTGTTATTATGTGTTTATTGGGCTTCTCCCTGCTTTCCTTCCATGTAAACTCTCCTGCCTTGCTATCTGGCTTTCTCTCTTCCCAGAGCCTTCATTGTTCTACTCATCACCCACCTCTTCGCCCTCATTGGCTGGAAACCGGAAGCAGACTGAGCCCCTTGGCTAAGATGCAGCCAGCCAGCAAGATTCCATCCAATCAACGCGAAGCTGGTCTGGGGGCGGGAAGTGGGAAATTTGAATCTGTAACCTTATAAAAAGGCATGTTTTTCCAATGTAACCTTTATGTCAGCATGACGAATGATTGCGCCTGTCATCCTTTCCAGCTGGTCTGAATAAACACCTCGGTGGTACTCCTTCAACTTGGTGAGCTTTTTATTGGGAAATCCTAGGGAAAATTGGGATTGGGCTTCCTTTCTCACCAGGTTTAATATGGATCCTCTTTGGTGGGTCTGGCTGGTCTGCCTTCATGGAAAGGCCCCCAAATTCTGTTCGTTAACACGGGGACTGGATGGGAAGCTAAGAAATGGCTGAAACTCCACCCCAGATGACGCTTAGCACAAAGGTAGCATGAGCAATAGACTTTGTAGTGGTTGTCTGTTATTATGTTCTATTTGTAAAAACAAAAATACATCCTGCATATTAGATATTTGCATTAGAATTCATAAGAGTAGCAAAATTATTTATGAAGTAACAACGAAAATATAGTTGGGGGTCACAACAAGGGGAACCTTATTTAGAGGTCAAGCCATTAGAAAGGTTAAGAACCACTGCATTAATACATATATCTTTCTGTCTAATTGCTATTAAAATTTTTAAAAAATAATTTCTAGGGAGGCTCTGAGTTAAAAAAAATTCTGAAAAGGGGGCGATAGGCCAAAAATGTTTGGGAACCACTGCCCTAGACCAACCCAGGAGAATCTTCTTTATGTCCCGGGCCTTAGGGAAGTAAGCCTGGAGTCCACAAGGCATAAGGCATTCTCAGTCTCCGCCCCAATTCCCTGCCGCCATATGCAAGAGCCTCGCCTGACTTTCGTTCTTTCAAGCAAGCCCTTCAGACATGGATCCTTAGTAGAGCATTTGGTTTGTAATCACTCTAATATTAACTGTAATTGTTGTAGAAGTCTGTTTTATCTTGTCTACGTAAGTCGCCTGGAGCACTCTGGTGGAGGGCGACTCGTGAAATAATAAAGTTATTATTATTATTATTTTAGGCATGGGGTTTCGATCAGAAAAGAGGAGGAAAAAGCGCCTATAACTTTAAATATATAGATACACTTTAAACCAGTTGCTAAGATGTCTTGCCTATAACTTTAAATATATAGATACACTTTATTGGATGTATTCGCTTGAGTATTTGAGTATGGGTAAGATATAAATGACTACTGGATATGTATGGTAGTGATGCTAATATGCCCAATTGATGGTTTGTTTCTGATATATGTTTCAATTTAATCCAAATTTTTATCTGGATAATCCAGTTTATATTTCATTATGTCAGAAAAGATTTTTGAATATGCACTATGAATGTTAAATACCTAAAGGTTATTTCTATATGTTCACTATTGATATAGTGCCCTGCTTTGTTGTTTCTATGGCTCTGCAATAACCTTAAGGAGATGTCAAGATGTTAAGATAAGGAGAGGCCAAACTGCAAATTCCCAGAATACACGTCTTCCAAAGTCTGAATGCGCTGTTGCTGTTTCCCAGTCTCCTCCTCAGTAGGGTTGCCACATTTTGATAAAAGAATAAGGGACAGGTACCTAAAAATAGGAATTTTTCACCAAAATAAGGGACACTTCATAAAAACTTGAAAATCAATGCCTTGAAATGGTTTCTGTTGGCCATGGATAACAGCATAAGCTTTTCTTTGAATCGACTTCTGTGAATCGACTTCATCTGGAGACACCCATTGTTGTTCTCCGCGTCCGCAGCATTCGCTGCGCTTTATTGTTTACTCTGCTTCTATTGGTGGCTTCATTGGATTTATACCTCTCCTGTTCAGAACTTCACCACCCTGACACTTTGAGAACTGGAACTTTTATTCTTTTGCCAATTTTGGCCTTTTTCTGGATTTCCCTACTTATTCGCTGGATATATCAGTAGTCGATTGGATTACCATGAACTGATGTTTATGGATTTATGAATTCTGCTGGACCCATGAGGGGTTGAAAATTGGAACCTTTCATCAGGAATGAATATTGATTCATGCCATTGACTGGTACTGTATTTGTATATTTATTCATTGTGAGTGTAAGATATAGATAGATAGATAGATATTATATAAAGGAGGTCCCGTCGTCGAACGACTGACAGAGACAGAGAAACCTTCCAAGGCAGAGACACCAAACTTGCCAACACAAATAGGCCTCAGGCAAGGAAGGTTTTTAGCAAAGAAACTCCCCCCCCAAAACCTAGAAGGCCCCCAAAACAACGATACAAAAAACTACATTTCCCAGCATCCTCTGCGGCAGCCAGCGAAACCCATTGGCCAATATCAGTTACCATAGTAACGGTGGGCAAAGCCACTTAGAATGCTGAGTGATTTCAGTTGAGGGTTAAACTGCCACGGTCAAGATCTAGGAGGAAGACACATATGGCACCAGGGACACAGGCACCACTAACAAACACATACCCCCAGAATAACACAAAAGTAATACCTACACACAACACAATACGCACATAACACAGCCTTGCGCCTACTGCTCAACCCATTTGTATGCCATTCCTTCCTTCCACACAGGCATAAGCTGACCCAAAAGACAAGCCATGCCTCCTAAAAAGAACAGCAGCGGACGACACACTCACAACGCTACATACATCACATAAAAAAGGGCAGAACAAACGCCAGAACAGAAAGACACTGCACTACACTAGCTTTTGCCATCACCATAAACAAGGCTCAAGGACAAACACTACAAATCTGTGGCATAGACCTTGACACAGAATGCTTCTCCCACGGACAACTCTACGTAGCGTGCTCCAGAGTTGGGAAACCACAGAACCTCTACATCAACACAGCAGACGGAAAGACAAAAAACATTGTATATCCACAAGCTCTGCAGAATGTCAGGAACACCACACACCGACAACTCCACAGGACTTCAACATCCCACCCACCAGAACAACCCACAACGACACAGCCATCACCCCACCAAGACCATAAGTAGGAGAGAGAGAGAGAGAGAGAGAGAGAGAGAGAGGGAGGGAGGGAGGGAGAGGGAGAGAGAGAGAGAGAGAGAGAGAGAGAGCGTTCTATTGCTGAACTACTTTGTGAGAGGCTTTACTTTCATCCTACAGTTGTTTCTCTGTCTCTCTAACCCTACTCCTCAGACACATCCTTGCAAAGCCGGAGGAGAGCCATCCCCAAGGGCCCTGCTGCCTGCTGCTGGCAGAGTCTGGTTTCAAGAAGGAAGGAGTCCAGAGGACACCAGGGCAGTTGTTTCCCTGATGGTGCTGCCTCCCTCCCTCCTTTGGAAACCCATCCCAAGTTGTTTCCCTGCACAGCTGCACTTGGCCCAGGATGAGGAGCCATTGGCAGGGACTCCCTTCTTGTCACCTGGATGATGGTCTTTGTGGCCAGAGGAAACGTTTGGGGCAGAGGAGGCCATTTCCCCCCACTTTTCCTCCATCAAGGAAATGTCGTGGGGGGGGGGGGGATAGTGCTTTCTGAACCACAGCTAAACCCCTCCTCCAGGAGCTGATCAATTATACCTCTCACTTGGCCAGGGCTGCTGTAAGGACTCACCCATTTTTAGCTAGGCTGAGGTCTGGGTAGCAGTTTTGCATCCCTGGTAAGATAGAATATCTAGGAAAGGGGGAGTGGCTTGGAGCCGAGAGAGAGAGAGAGAGAGAGAGAGAGAGAGAGAGAGAGAGAGAGAGAGAGAGAGAGAGCTGCAGGGGAGTGACTCAGAGTGAAGGGGAGGGGCCAGCTGACTTAGGAGGGAAAAAAGTGCAGCTTTTTCAGGGAGAGGGGACTTGGCTCTTGTCAGAGCAACATCGGAGTCCGTTGTGGGCAGTCAGCAAGACAGGGAGTGTCTTAGATAGCTGACAGGAGAAGTCTGTGGAAAGCTGGCAGAGGGAAAGTCAGTCAGCAGACTTAGATCTCTTAGGATAAGAGATTGGCTCATACTTGGGGACAACTAACTAGGATTACTTAGTGGAAGAAACTCACTACTAGTTTTAATATTAGAGTGAGGGAGTATTTTGACAAGTTGTGAAAGACATTACATCAATCTAGTCCTGTATCAAAGTATAAAGATACATGTTTTATGAAACCACCAAGCTATTGTACCTTTCTTGATAACCACTTACGCTTCTGTGCCTTTTAAAAGCTGTTAGTTCCAACAATAAACCTTTTCATTGTTAACTTTTAAAGAAAAGCCTTTCTTGTGCCTCATTCCATCTAGCAGTTAATTTAACAGCTCCAGTGTGGTGACAGTTCCAGCTTTTTGGCAGATTTTATTTACCTCAGTAATTCTCCCAGCCCTTGTTAGTATAAGAGCCAAGGCTGGTGCAGTGTGTTTTGATCTTTACAAAATCCTAAAGGCTATTTTTAGGTTGGTGGCAGCGTTACCAGTGGCTTAAGCCTCCAGGTCGTTACATTAATTGGTGGCAGCGGAGGGATCTAAAATAGAAAGGTCCACCCTGCCCCAAGGACCCAAAGAGCAGGTTGTTTCAGGAAGTCGAATGCGATCGATGAGTCAATCCCGAGTCCATATGAGGTCGATCACAGCCGGATGGGCGCATCATCAAGGCTTCCACGGAACCCGCTCAGGCCTCCCATTGGCGGGCTCATCCTTCACCTGCTGCGTGCATTCGATGGAGTGTGTCCACTCATGTGGTGAGCCCACGGCGTCCCTCTTGGATTCCATTCCTGCCTGCTGCTTACGAGTGGAAATGATGGCCTCGGCAGGACCTGGACCTCCTCCTCACGGGACCAAGACCGCCTCAGGGGGCATCCTCACACACTGGAAGTCCAAAACACCCAGATGCAGGGCCAAAGTTGGCCCAGGCCTTGTCGTTGACATGTCAGGCTCGCTCGCTCGCGGAAGACACACGTGCGCACGCAGCTCCCAACTCGCGAGGAGGGAGGCCTCTCTCATGCGCGTGCTCCCTCCCTCTTCCTTCCTCTCTTGCCCGCGCACGCGCCTCAGTTCTCCGTCCCCCACACAAGCTTGCCGCCGCCTGACAACCCAACGCGTCCATTGGTCAATGCGCTCGCAAGGAAGCCGGCGGCCCCGGACTCCCATTGGCCGGGCGCTCTTTGTGTTCGCAGCACACTTTGTGTGCTTTGTGTTGGCCCATGAGCGCAGGAGGAAGCCACCCACTGGTCAAGGAGTCTGCGTGTACGCAGCCGCCTGCTCGCCAGCCTCATGAGAAATACCTAAAGCTTCATTTCACCCCGCCCCTCTTCCTCCTTGAAGAGGAGCAGCCTATCAACCAGGGACTATGGAAATAGTCAAAACTGCCAAAACCATTTGGATGCACAACCTGGAGGTAATTCTACACAATATTGTGTTGTTGTGAGTTTTCCGGGCTGTGTAGCCATGTTCCAGAAGCATTCTCTCCTGACGTTTCGCCTGCCTCTATACTCACATTTAGTTTAATTCAGTCCATATATATGAAAATATGGCTCTCACTAAAATAAATTTCCAAGTATTTTGCTTTCATGGCTCTGAGTCAAAAAGGTTCCCAACCCCCTGCTCTATGGCCATGTTCCAGAAGCAGCATTCTCTCCTGACATTTCACCCAGGTGGTAAGGTCTGTTGGATACGAAACAAGTGGGGTTTGTATATCTGTGGAATAATGCCCAAGGTGGGAAAAAGAAAGGACTCTTTGTCTGTTGGAGGCAAGTGTGACTGTTGCAATTGGCCAGCTTGATTAGCACTTAATGGCCTTGCAGCTTCAAAGTCTGGCCACTCATGATTGCATCTTCCTCATAATAGCTAGACCAGATGCTGTTGGAGCTCAGTTCCCATCAGCAGTCTTAGGCAATATCGTAGGCCAGTGGCTCCCAAATGTTGGTCCTCCAGATGTTTTGGACTTTAGTTCACAGAATTCTTGACTTCAGGGTAAGCTGACTAGGACTTCTCAGAGCTGACATTTAAACTATCTGGGAATGCAAATGGGAGTTGTGGTCAACACCTGTAGGATCTTTGCTTATCCTTGCCATATTTCCACCCATTCTAGATCATTTGATTTCCTCAATGGAAGTGAATCACAACCAGCTCCTTCTGTCACCTGCCGCTATGTCAAGTTTTATCCAGTCATCTCATTTTCTTTATGTGACCATTTTCTTCGTGCCACAAAGTCCCCTCCGAAAACGCTCCTAAACTGTAAAATTTCTCCAGAACCCTTATCAGATTTTCTCATGAGGGATTATTGAAGTGGCCTATTGAGAGGGCCTTCTCCTCTGTGGCCCTCCGACTCTGGAATGCCTTGCCTGGAGAGATTAGGAGAGCCCCCACTTTGGAAACCTTCAAAAAAACACCTGAAAACCTGGCTTTTCCTCTGTGCCTTTGGAGAGTAGTTAATTCTTCCATTGTTTTCCTCAATGCCCCGGTTCTGCTCCTGCCTCCCCCCACCCCCCAAAAAAGGATGCTACTCCGCTTACCTCACTCTGAGTTTTTAACACTTTCTCTGTGTACCTGCGGCCTGCCCTGTCTTTGTGACTTTAGATATTTAGTTGTATAATTATTATTTTTATTGTTTTATATGTATATATATGCCACATAACTCCAACTCCGTTACACTTGCACTGGCTTCCAACGGAATTCCGGGCCCTGTTTAAGCTGTTGGTTCTGACCTTTAAGGCGCTTTATGGTCAGGGGCCAGCATATCTCAGAGACTGCCTCTCCCCTTTTCGCCGCCAGTGGTCGCCACGACTCCTCCAACTAAACTTACTGCATGTTCCAGGCCCCAGGGAAGTACGTTTCGAGAGCACAAGACGTAGGGCCTTCTCCATCTCTGCCCCTGTCTTGTGGAACTCCTTTCCTCCCACTTGAGGGCCATGCGTGACTTGCGACCCTTTGCTCAGGCACTCAAGACCTAGCTTTTTAGCAGAGCTTTTAATGTTTAATGCAGTCTATCTGGTATTGTGTATTTTTTAATGCAATTGTTTTATGTAAGTCAGCTGGAGCATTTTAATGGAGGGCGATTAACAAATGAGAAATTGATGTTGATGATGATGATGATGATATATCTAAAATTGCATTTACTGTTGATGTTTGATTTTTTATTGTAATTTGTTGTTTTTTTGGGCTTGGCCTCATGTGAGCCTCCCCGAGTCCCCATTGGGGAGAGGGAGCGGATTACAAATAAAGATTATTATTATTATTATTATTAAGTGGTAGTTTGTCAGTGTGTTCCCTGCCATTTGGTCAGAGCAAGGTTGCGATCCAAACAGATTCCATCTTGCCACTCATAAAACTAGACTACACAATGTTTATTTTGTAAGGAGCTGAAGGTAATGATCTCTGTATGAATACCAACTGCCAGAATAAGAATATACTTTATCAATACTGGAGCCATACCTGATAATATTTTTAGATCATTGTGAACAATTTTCCGCCTGGTGTTTGACTTGCTAATAGTTTCCCCTTCGTACCTCTGCAGAATCTGTGTTCTGAACAGTAATTCCCTTTGCTATCAGATTGTCCTTCCTGTGCAAAAACCTTCCCTCAAAACTAGCACATATTTTTTTATAAATCTTTCAATTAAATACCTGTGTATGTTTAGATTTTGAATCCAGCACTTCTCTAGCTCGTGTAATAAAAATGTCAAATTCAGAAACTTTTGTATCCTTATATTTTGCACCAACATGGGAACTACCAGCAGGAGGAGCCAACCCCAAGCATACAGATATGTGGACACAGAAAATCCAGGTGACGAAGGACCATGGTGGCCATAACCAGAAGCAAACTGAAAAGCTTGAACAGCATTAAAACCTGAGAGCAAGCTGGAAGGAAGTGGAATCAGTAGCCCAACGTGGTAGAGACAGGACACTATGGTTTGTTCAACCTGTTATCTGGAGACAAATTATAAGAGGCTCCATCCAAACATTGGAAAGAACTTCCAGATTGCTTGGCAATACAGTGGAGTGCCCCTCGTTTGGGGGTCTTTGGTGACCCACCTCTCAACAGTGCTTTAGCTGTGGATGCCTTTATTTCAGTAGTTCTCAACCTGTGGTTCCCCATATGTTTTAGCCTTCAACTCCCAGAAATTCTAACAGCTGGCAAACCTGCATTTTTTACCGTTCATCAACACGTGGCCACCCCTTCAAATACTACAAGTAAATAATTTATTGTTCTGATTTACAACAATTTCTCTATTTCTAAGATTCCTCAAGCATTCGTTGGATTCATAAATTGGCTCCTTCATTGGTATAAGACAAGCTTTATTGGAGGCACGTTGATGCAACAGCTGTTCTACAGCAGGGCTGTCCAACTGGTGGCCCCGGGGCCGGATCCGGCCCCGTAGCCTGTTGGACACGGCCCCACCTATGCCCTCAGCCGCCATTTTTAAATTTTAAAAAAAATCGATTTTTTTTAAAAAATGGCGGCCGGGGGAGGGGGAGGCGGGGCAGGGAGGAGGAAGAGAGCGAGCTCCTCCTTTTCGGGCGCCCCTCCCTACCTAGGGCGGGGAGCCACCAAAAAGGGCAGAAGGCGGCGCCAAGAGCAGCGCGTCACAGGCCTGGCGTGACGCGCTGCTCTTGGCACCGCCTACTCCTCCTTTCGCGGCCCCGGCCTAGGAAGGGAGGGGGGGCACCGAAAAGGAGTAGTAGGCGGTGCCAAGGGGCAGCGCGTCACGCCAGGCCTGTGACGTGCTGCCGTTGGCGCCGCCTTCTGCCCTTTTTCGGCGGCTCCCCCGGCCTAGGAAGGGAGGGGCGCCGAAAAGGAGGAGTAGGCGGTGCCAAGGGGCAGCGCGTCACGCCAGGCCTGTGACGCGCAGCCGTTGGCGCCGCCTTCTGCCCATTTTTTCGGCGCCCCCCTTCCTAGGGCAGGGGAGCCGCCGAAAAAGGGCAGAAGGCGGCGCCAAGAGCAGCGCGTCACAGGCCTGGCGTGACGCGCTGCTCTTGGCACCGCCTACTCCTCCATTTCGGCGGCTCCCCCGGCCTAGGAAGGGAGGGGGGCCGAAAAAGGAGGAGTAGGCGGTGCCAAGGGGCAGCGCGTCACGCCAGGCCTGTGACGCGCTGCCGTTGGCGCCGCCTTCTGCCCTTTTTCGGCGGCTCCCCCGGCCTAGGAAGGGAGGGGGGCACCGAAAAGGAGGAGTAGGCGGTGCCAAGAGCAGCGCGTCACGCCAGGCCTGTGACGCGCTGCTCTTGGCGCCGCCTACCCTTTTCGGCGGCTTTAGGAGGGGCGGGGCCTGGGCTGGGGCGGGGCCTGGGCGGGGCCCGGGGGGCGGGGCCACTCGGCCCCGCCGGTCATCAGTGACCTCTTATTCGGCCCTGGACCCGCCAGAAGTTGGACAGCACTGTTCTACAGCAAAGTAAAGACTCCCAGGCTCCTCTTACAGCAAGGGAAAGAACTGAGATGCTGAACAATAAAATCTACTCAAACTATCCCAGGGCCAAAACATTAGGCTGAATGATTAGAGTCTTAAGGATGAGGCAACAGGATGATGGAGTAATATAAGACAAAGCAAACAGGAGATGATCTGAATCAACACAACCCACATCCCAGCCTAACAGACATGAGAGCAAAACACTAAAATGTACGATGCCAATTTGATCAGATCTGAGACCTCACCAAACTGAGACCCTAAGTTGAACACAGGAATGCAGTCAAAGAGCATTCTACTATCTTTCGGTTTTCTTGTACTCAGGAAGAAAAGTCTACTAGAGGTATACTCCCCTCCCCTACACCCACCAGAAAGATCTTCGGAGAGGAAAGATAATCACGGGAGAAATGTGTGAGAATGGGAGACATATGGGGTACGGTGGCAATGGCAGGCAGAGGGAGAAAGTCAACGAGCTCCACTTTTACATGTAGGTGTCAGCGCCGCTTGGCCCGTTTGTTATCCTAACGGACCAAGCCCCGCGCGCCATCAGATAACAGCAGCATCGGGCGGTCTTTGAACTGTGCCCGCCCTTTGAAGTGCCAGGCACCTTTCCTGAACTTTGATATGCTGAGAGCCGGATGGTCAAGCCCAGGGGAAGGAGGGGCCCAGCAGGGGGGCAGGCTGGTGGGGTTTTTGAAGAGACTGTTGCGCGGGAAGAAGCCAGTTCTATCTTTGCCTGCACTGGATTAAGGACCTATTAAACTACTATTCCTTCAATGCTACTTGGAGTGAGCGTGGTTCATTAGACCCCCCTTGCCGGAGCTCACATAAAGATAGAACTCACTTCTTCTACGGTTGTGAAATCCATCCAGCCGTAACCAAACTTCGAGAAGTCCCATCCGGAGAGAGAACCTCCAGCCAACCTGTTGCCAGAGGAGTCGGATGAGGAAGAAGCCGAGGCCATCGGAGAGGGAGACGCGGCCGGGGCCGGAGCCCCGCAGGTGAACCCTCAAGTCGTGATCTCCGGGATGGATGCCGGAGCACCGGAATTCCCAGTCCCGGACCTAAGAGATGTGACGCGACGGAAGAAAGCGGCCCCAGCGGGAGAGAGAGACGTCTCCCCAGCCACCGGCCTCCCCAGCCCAGCGGAGATTCGGTTGGAAGCCCAGATGTTCACCATGGCCCAGACGATCCAGTCCCTCCAGTTCCAAGTGGAAATGCTACAAGGCAGGTCAGAAGAGCCACCCTGGGGGTTCCCGGACACCTGGCCCAGAGAACGAGCCCCAGCCCGAGCATCGGAACGAGCGGGCTGGTCCTCGGGGAGAGTAACCTTCGCAACCAGCGGAGACGACTTCATCCCGGGAAGGGGGGCCTCTACTTTCAATCTGGGTGCCAGTGACCGGAGCCAGGAAGCGGCCGGGGGCCGGAGAGACCTGAAGGTAAAGTTTGACGGAGACCCACGCCAAATTTCCTACTTCATCACAAATGTGCAGAACTTCATGGTGGACTATGGGGACTCGTTCCCATCAGAGGCAGCCAAGGTGCGGGCCGTGGGGGCTAACCTGAAGGAGGCAGCCGCCGACTGGCTGGTGCAAATGTTTGAGACCCAGGCACCGCAGTTGAGGCAGTTAGATGCGTTCCTGGAAGCCCTGCAAACCCGCTTCAGGGACCCCCTTGCCGAAGAAAAGTCCAAGGGCCAACTCAAGAGAATTTACCAGGGCCAGAGATCTGTCTCTGAATACGCCCTAAACTTCAAGACCATAGCGGGGAAGATCCGAGATTGGTCGGCAGTCACTAAGTTGGAGTGCTTCAAGGCCGGCCTACGGTCGGACATCCTAGAGTGGGCCATGAACTGGGGAAACCCAGAGACTTTAGAGGACTGGATAGTCTCCGCAGGGAGAGTAGAGTGCGACATGGAACAAATGCCACGCCGTTACCGCGATGGCGGGAGAAACCAAGGACCAGGCCCAGCCGGGAGGTCGGGGCCCACCCGGAGGCCGTCGCCCAAAGCACGGTCAAGCAGCTGGGAGGGGCCCAAAGGAAAGAAAGGAGCATGCTTCTCGTGTGGCCGGGAATGTCACCGTGCCGCCGACTGCCGCCGGAAGGGGCCTCCGCCGGAAGGGGCCTCCGCCGAAGGCTGAGAAGACGCCCGAGCCCAAACTGACCCAGCCGCCCAAGACCCCCACACGCGGTAAGGCCGCTGCAGCCGCGGAGACCGCACGCGCACCCCGGAGCCTTCGGGACCCTGAGGAGCTGGAGGTAGAGGCGGAGGAGAGCGACCCCGAATGGCTGGCGGGAAACGACAACGATCTGCTGTAGACTCCCAGCGGCAGGTCCAACCCCTTCAGGGCGGTGAGTCTGATCCCCTTGGTTGTGACACCTTTAAGTTTGATATCAAGTTATGGAATCCAGAGGGACCCCAAGAAATAGAGACAGTGGCCATGCTAGATAGCGGGTGCACCCGTTGCCTGATGTCCCCCCAGTTGGCAAAGCAATTGGGGATAAAGCCCCAAGCCTTGGTGGAACAAATCCTATTCTCCCAGTTGGATGGGTCCCCGGCCAATGGGAAGCCTGCCACCCATAAGACGAGAGAAGTGAGGATCCAAATTGGGACCCATCAAGAGGCGCTAAAGTTTGTAATCTCAGCCATGGCGCACCAACCCGTCATTCTGGGAGCCCCGTGGTTGCGCCCCCGGAACCCGCAGATCGACTGGGAGACGGGGCTGACGAGGTTCCGAAATGGCGAGGTGCGGGGGAGGATAGATGACCCTAGCGAAGACGGAGCCCCGACGCGGGAGGGAGCCGGAGTGGGGGCAGCAGAGAGCCAGCCACGCGGCATCCCGCGAGAGTACGAGGATTTGGAGGAAGTCTTCAGTGAGAGGGAAAGTGACCAGCTACCCCCCCACCAGAAGTCGGACTGTGCAATTGAAATCGAAAAGGGCGCCAAACTGTCGAGCCCGAAGCTATACGCCCTGTCCGAGCCAGAAAGGAAGGCATTAAGAGAATTCATTGACAAGAACATGGACAGAGGATTTATAGAAAAGTCAACAAGCCCGCTGGCGGCGCCGGTCCTGTTCCGCCCCAAGGCGGACGGCACCCTGTGGTTGTGCGTGGACTACCAGGGCCTCAACGCCATAAGCGCCTCCAACCCCTACCCTCTGCCGCTGATGTCGGAGATACTGGCCCAGCTGGGGAAGGCCCCCCTCTTCACCAAATTAGACATCCGAGAGGCGTTTTACCGAATACGGGTGAGAGACGAGGACTGTTGGAAGACGGCGTTCAACTGCCATCTGGGCCAGTACCAGTTCCGGGTCACCCCGTTTGGACTAAAAGGCGCCCCGAAAATATTTCAACAATTTATCAACTAGATCTTCAGAGACTTGTTGTACAAGGGAGTTCTAGTGTACCTGGACGATGTGTTGATCTACTCGACCTCAGAAGCCGAACACGTCGAATTGACCCGGGAAGTGCTCCGCCGCCTGCGAGAGAACCAGCTCTTTGTCAAACTCTCCAAATGCGAGTTCCACAGAACGGAGTTGGATTACCTGGGGTACCGCATCTCCACCCGGGGCCTGGCCATGGACCCTAACAAGGTGCAGGACGTGCTGGCGTGGGAGCCCCCCCGGACTCGGCGGCAGCTCCAAGGATTCCTGGGCTTCGCCAACTTCTACCGTCAGTTCATCCAGGGCTTCGCCGAGATAGCGCTCCCCCTCACTGAACTGCTTAAAACTAAGGGACTGGGGGAGACGAAGAAGGCTAAGTCCCCTAGCGCCAAACTGAAGTGGACGCCGCTGTGCCAAGAAGCCTTTGATAGCCTCAAACGGAGCTTCACCAGCCAGCCACTGCTGATGCACCCCAGGGCCGACCGGCCGTTCACGGTGCAATGCAACGCGTCCGAGGCAGCCTACGGAGCGGTACTCCTGCAACGGGATGAGGAGGGCACCCTCCAACCATGCGCCTACCTCTCTAAAAAGTTCACGGAGACCGAAAAGCGCTGGCATGTGTGGGAAAAGGAGTCGTTCGCGGTCCGGGCCGCGCTCAGCCACTGGAGACACTTCCTGGAGGACACCGCCCTCCCTTTTGAGGTTTGGACTGACCACAAGAACCTGCAAGCACTGCAATCCCCACAAAGGCTCAACGCCAAGCAACTGAGATGGGCGCAATTCTTCAACAGATTTAACTTCGCGCTAAAGTACCTGCCTGGCCCAAAGAACGTCCTTGCTGACACCCTGTCCCGGATGCCAGAGGCAGACTACTCAGCGCCCGAAGAGGTGGGGACAGTGTTCTCTAAATGCCAATTGGGCCTAGTGGCCCGTACCCGGGCGGCCGCAAAGCCACCGCAGCCAGCAACCCCCGGCCCTCCGGACCTCTTGGCCGACCTGGCGGCCGCCTATGAAAATGACACTTGGCTTGAAGAACACCAGGGGGACTTGGCCCAGGCCAGGGGGATTTGGTACTTCAAGGACAAGCTTTACGTCCCGCAAAGCGTACGGGGTGGGATCCTGAACCAGAGCCACGACTCCCAGTTGTCAGGCCATTTCGGCCTCACCAAAACCCTGAAGCTGCTCGCACGTCAGTTCTGGTGGCCGACAATACGTAAAGACGTAAAGGACTACATCGCCGAGTGCGACGTCTGCACCAAGAACAAGCCAAAGCCGGGCCGGCCCACGGGGCTGTTGCAGACTGTGGCCGACCCCGCCGAACCCTGGAGTGAAATCGCCATGGACTTTGTAGTTGACCTCCCGCCCAGTGGGGGTTACACCACCATTTGGACCGTGGTGGACCTCTTCTCCAAGCAAGCCCACTTCGTCCCCCTCCGACGGCTCCCCACAGCCCCCGAGTTGGCCCGCCTGTTCACGCATCATGTCTTCCGCCTTCATGGCTGCCCGCGCCGCGTCGTGAGTGATCGGGGCCCACACTTTACTTCGAAATTCTGGAAAGCATTCCTGGCGGGGCTGGGGTCCCGCAGGGCGTTGAGCACCGTTTTTCACCCCGAGACGGATGGGGCTACGGAAAGAGTCCAACGAACCCTTCAGCAATACCTGAGGTGCTACTCCACTTACCAACAAGACAATTGGGCAGAGTTGCTGGACATTGCTGAATACAGTTACAACAACTCCGAACATGCCTCAACGGGGGCCTCCCCCTTCCGGGTCGTCTCTGGCCAAGACTTCCCTCCTTTCCCGGCAGTGGCCCAACACACGGACCCGGCCGTCCCGCCGACCGACTGGGGCACCAAGATCGCTGAGGCTTGACCACAGATCCAAGCCGCACTCCGCCAAGCTAGAGACTCATACAAGCTTTATGCCGACAGGAAGAGGAGCCCCCAGCCCACGTATAGTGTGGGAGACCGTGTGTTCCTGTCTACCAAGCATCTAAAATCCACCCAGCCATCCCGCAAGTTTGCTAATAAGTTCGTGGGGCCCCTCCAAGTGGTGGAAATTGTCAATCCCGTAGCGGTTAAGCTGGACCTCCCACACACCTGGCGCAAGGTTCACCCTGTCTTCCATGTTAGCCTGCTCAAGAAAGCGGTGGTCGACCGCAAGTGGTCCCAGGCGGCCGACGCCCTGTGCCGATCATGGTGGGTGCCCACACTTACTTTGAGATCCGTGGAATTTTGGACTCGCGGCGCCTCAAGGGCCACCTCAGCTATTTAGTGAGATGGACTGCCAAGGACTTGCAACCCGAGTGGGTGTTGGCTGAACACATCAGGGCCCCAAGATTGCTGAAAGCCTTTCATGCTGCCTTCCCATCCAAGCCGGGACCCTGATTTCTCTCCCTCCCCTTTGTTCTTCTCTCCCTTGCAGGTCGCCAGCTTTCGGAGGGGGGGCGCTATGTCAGCGCCGCTTGGCCCGTTAGTTATCAGATAACAGCAGCATCGGGCGGTCTTTGAACTGTGCCCGTCCTTCGAAGTTCCAGGCACCTTTCCTGAGCTTTGATATGCTGAGAGCCGGATGGTCAAGCCCAGGGGAAGGAGGGGCCCAGCAGGGGGGGCGGGCCGGTGGGGTTTTTGAAGAGACTGTTGCGCGGGAAGAAGCCAGTTCTATCTTTGCCTGCACTGGATTAAGGACCTATTAAACTACTATTCCTTCAATGCTACTTGGAGTGAGCGTGGTTCATTAGACCCCCCTTGCTGGAGCTCACAGTAGGTGTATATTTGTACACGTGGAACATTAATACACAGTCCAGAACAGGACTTGCAAGTGACAGGCATAGGACTGTAATCTTCTCCAGCAATTTGAACCATCACATGAGTACACCACATGATTCAGGTGTGGAACTACTGCTGATCTTTTGTTGTGCTCTCTGTGGAAGGAATACAAAGAAGTAAACAAACACACAAGCAAAAACAGGCCAGTGTTAAACCAGGAGTCCTATGACTAGAATTAGTAAGACTGAGCAGCTGAGTGAGCCTCAGAGACAGAAACAGCTAATTGATTATTTATTTATTTTGTCTCAAAAGCATTGCATGAATAAAAAAGTATAAAACTGATAAAATAAAGGGAACTCAAGCAGCTAAATAATTTTAGACTGAATTATTTCTGTTTCCTATGCCTTTACTGGTAAATGTTGGGAAAGAACAAAAAACTGAAAGCACACATCAAAAACATGCAACATTTTTGAATTTTGTTTCAGTCATGTGTTTCACTGACCACCTTTGAGACTTTGATGGAAACCCAATTACATCTACTGTTGTAAATTAAAGTTCTCCAGCCCACCTCACCCAATTCCGTTCCATCCCATGGCCGAATCAGCTAAGGACAAAAGGAAAAAGACCAAGTTCTAGTTAAAATAAGTATATTTGGACTGAACAGGTATCTACATGTCCATCTATTCTCTTAAGATAGAGAGGCTTTGCCCAATCTGGGCTATGGCAGCATTTTCTGCTCTTTCCTTTATGGCCCCTCGAGAGGCAAGCACAGCACAAGCCAGGGCCGGATTACCCATAAGGCCAGACTGGGCCGTGGCTTAGGGGCGCAAGGCCAAGAGGGCGCAAAAATCACAGGCCACAAAAAAGTTGAAACAAATACTGACGCAATGCCTGCGTGCAATGCGCGTGGCATGCCATCCACCTTCCCTTTCTGAGCGGCGCGCGCTCAAAACCAATGGAATATCTCTCCCCCCCCTTTCCCCCCCTTTTTGGGTGCGCACACGTTGGGAGCCAGTCCGTCCCTCTCGCCTCAGCGTTGGGCGGCTTCCTTCCCCGCCTCCATTCTCAGTGCTGCAGCATGGCCTGAGGAGGAGGAAGCGAGGAGGAGGGCAGCAGAGGAAAGGAGGGGCGGGCGCCCGGCCCGCACATGCACGAAGACGAGCCACGAGGGAGCTTCCTTCCACATCGGGTACTTCCGTAGCCTTCTCCCTTCCCAGCCTCCTCTTGGCGGAAAGGGGGGGGGGTTCCCCTTCTGTTTACGGCGTCTAGCCCACAAACGCCACGCGAACACAACAGGCTAATGGGAATATGCTTCATGCTTTACAGGTACTGGCCAAGTGATGAATATTGTGCATTTTTGGCATGGAATGGCCTTGCAGTTCAAAGGTCTGGCTTCTTTCTGCATGTTTATAAATCTGTGGAGTAATGTCCAGGGTGGGGAAAGTAACTTTTGTCTGGGTGCATCTTTAAATGTACCATTGGCCATCTTTTTAGCATAACCTAATATCCAAGATTAGTTACTAATTCTTTGTTTCTCTCAATATAAAAAAATCATCAGCAATACGCGTTTTGAAGATCAAAGGAGAAGATAAGGTTTTATTTTTAGTGTGGGTCTGAGTGATGTGGGGGGTGGTGGTGGTAGAGGTTGGCTCAAGGGGGCGTAATTCCAAAGTGTGGCCTAGGGTGCAAAAGGTGTTAATTCGGGCCTGGGCGTAGATTCTTTGTGAGGGAGAGCACATATAATGGGTTATAGGGGGCTTTCATATAACCGGGGGAGTGGACATGTAACATGCATAGAGGACAAGACGATTGTTTGAACATAATATGGATAAACAGAATGGTTAGCAAGGTAATTTGGCAAGGCTGCATTTTATCACCTTATGTGTTTAACTTGTATGCTAAAAATGTCATAGGCAAAACAAGACTGAATTTGGAGGAAGGAAGCATGAAAATTGGAGGAAGGACCACCAACAATTTAAGATACACAGATGATACCATGCTACTAACAGAAAACAGCAAAGACTTTAAATGAAAGTCAAGGCTAAAAGTGCAAAGGAAGATTTACAGCTGTACACGAAACAAATTAAATGACAAATTAGAACCAACTTTCCCACATCTGCATGTTCAGTTTTTACAGATTTCCATGGTCAACTTCCACCGGAGGTTTGCCATAGAGTCATGCTGGAAGACTTACAGATTCCTACACATACCTAGGTGTGTTTAGGTCTTCCAGGGTGTCTCTTGGGTCAACATCCAGTCACGTTGATCATAGAGCCACACTGAAGGACCTATAGATACTGAGATAGATGTTTTCTCAAATTAAGAAAATAGATTTGCCTGGTATCAACGTGAGGCTGACCGAATCGTGATTGTTTGGGTCATCCTTTTTCCCCTTCTTGAAGATGGGGACCCCATTTGTCCTCCTCCAATCGGCTGAGACTTGTCCTGTTCTCCAAAAATTCTCAAAGAAGATTGCCAGTGGTGTGGAAGTTATTTGAAAATCAACTTGAAGGCAGTTAACAACAACATCAAAGCTTCATTTGGATTTTTTCATGATCTGCCAAACCTCTCTGTTGATATAGAAGTCAATCATAAATGTATCAGCCATCTATCCTAAGCTCACACTCAGACTGATGGGATATTTGTTTTATTCAGATTATCAATACTGTTGGGAGAAGTTTGTGGATCATCACGGGACGAACATCAGAGCACCTAGGGGTTTCTCAAATGAGAGACGGCTTGATTCCCAGCAACTTAATTCAATCCTCAAGTAAGTAATGGGTAAGTTTGAAAGAAGAGCTAACTCCAAAATGACTACTGTATAATATCCATCTGGATCTCCAAGGCCATGTCTGTTGCAGAGTTGAAGGTTGTTTTTTTTATTATCAGCTCACATAGATGCTTCCCAGAAGCATTGGTTGTCTTATCCAGTGCTACCCTTGAGGAAAGCTCAGGTACATCGTCTATGCTTAGACCAAAAATTGTATTGTTGAGGGGGGTAGGGCCAATTCTGGCGTTAAAGTCACCTCCGATGATCACCCATGGGTTAGGAGATTGAGTTTCTAATTCCTCCATAATATGGTTTAGGTTATCCCAGGTCTCGTGTTTCTTGGAGCCAGATCTTGCTGGAGGGATATAAGTGCAAATGATATATAATGGTTCAGGGACAATTCCAGTGACTGCTAACACTAGTAAGTTGGAAGTATTTAGTGGGCAAAATTGGGAGATACCAACATTGAATGTTGTTGAGATTAACACGGCAAGGCCATCTGAAGGTCTCCCAAACTTCCTAATTTTTGTTGCTGGAATGGAGTAAGGAGTGTATCCTTGTAGGTTTATGCCACCTTCCTCAGATACCCATGTTTCCTGGAGAAGGATAATATCAGATGATTGTAGGAATTTTAGAAAATCCTCATCCTGCATCTTGTTAGACCATCCTGCGACATTCCAGGACGTGACTTTAATTGAATCTGCAGTTGGTCAGGTAAAATGACTACTGTTATTTTAGTGGTGGGATGTATTTGATATTTTCTGGTAGCACAATGGAACAGTAGTAGGGAAACTCAAACAAGATTCATGACTCATTGGAGAGGGTTATATGTCCATCTAGATCCATTTCTAGATCTTTCCCAACAGAGCTCTCAGTCTCCAAGATTGGAACATTTCCTACGTGAGAAATGCTCCTCTACTTGTTTTTTCATTGAAGTAAGTAATGCCTAGGGCAGCAAGCAGGTGCTGCTACTACCGTAGCATACAATGTTATTTTCTAATTTTAGTTTATTCCGGCACTGGAATATTATCCATAGCTGTTACTCATCACAATGCTGAAAAAGTAACTTGTTTGATGCACATCTTGTTATTGTTTTGTACTTTGTAATTTTGAAAGATGGGAACCTTAAGCATAAAACTTGGATTCCCAACAGAAGGCCTATCAAAATGCCCTTGAAAGAAACAGTCGAAAGTAACAGCTGCTCATTATACTGATAAAGTAATTTTGGTCTTACATGCTTTGGGGCAATGACTTTGTTAGGGCGGCGAAGAAGGGGCTGAAGTGCCACCTCCTTCGGCCGTTTCCCCTCCGCGCGTACTGATGACACTCCAGACCGAAGCTACGTACCAGTCGGGCCAGTGGACGCATAAAGATGTTAAATAATAGAGGGGAGAGAATGGCCCCTCTATTATGGGAGTTCTGTGTGGGAAGTTTGGTTCCATTCCATCATTGGTGGAGTTCAGAATGCTCTTTGATTGCTGGTGAACTATAACTCCCAGCAACTACAACTCCCACAAAACAAAATCAATTTTTTGACCGATAGTCCCTCCTTGGGTTAGTATTAGTATGTTTTGTGGCCAAATTTGGCAGCAATTTGTCCAGTGGTTTTTGAGTTATGTTAACCCCACAAATGAACATTATATATATATATGGAGAGAGAGAGAGCACAACAGCGCAGGCAGAAAAGCAAACATCATAGGGAAGCATGTCTGTGTAGGAGGGTGAACATTAGGAAGAACTTCCTGACTGTGAGAGCTATTCAGCAGTGGAACTCTCTGCCTCAGAGTGTGCTTCCGTCTGGCTGCTCTCTTTCCAGGCGGCTTCCCTGAGGACCGGGTACGTTTTCCCTGAGGACCGGGTGACTGCGATAAAAAATAAACACAGAGAGAGACTGACAGCTGTTGAGCAAGACCTTTGTGTGTGTCTTTCTGCCATTCCTGCCAGGATATCTATGTTGTGTTCATCGAAACAGGCCCATGTATATAAATACATTAAAAAAACATATTAACTATATGTATTACTGTGCCCCAGGATTTTGTAAATGTAAAAAGTGTGCCGCTGCTCAATAAAGGTTGGGATACACTGCTCTAACCAAAAAAGTAACTGGTTCCAGGTGACTTACTACCTGCAAGATGTGGCCACTATTCCATTATCCCATTTCTCTCTTCCACCGAGAATTGAACACAGGCCCTTTCTACTAGGGTTGCCATATGTCCCTTATTCTAAGGGATGTCCCTTATTTTGGCCCTAAAATTTGTGTCCCTTATTTTCAGGCCCTGCCCCTTATTTTTGACTAGCAGGACAGGACTGGGCGGGGTTGACCAGAGGAAGGTGCGCACTGTGGTTTCCACGGCAATGCCTGCCCGAGGATTCCAACTTGCAGGGCAGCCTGCATCCCCGTTGGAAGGAAGAGGCGATACAGGACTTTTTCAAAGTACAGTAGACTAATTAACCGTTACCGAAGGGGAATGTTGGATCATGTTGGATAAAGATAGTTTCTGGTTGCTTGAGAGTTACTCTTAAAATAGTCCTAGCTGTGCATCCCAGTACTATACAATGCTGTATATCCCATACTATACTATACCATTAACTATTGACATAATAATCATGAAGATGTACTGTCTTATAAAATTTATTTTATTTTAATGTTTAGACAGCGCACTTTTAAAGTCAGCAAAGTCAAGTACTAAATACAGATGGAGAAAATTAGGTAGGTCTAATAATGTTGTTTCTGCAGGACCAAGCATGCAGAAACATACCATGTACTGTTTTTTTAAAAAAAAATTTATTAGGGGTTCTCTAGTAACAGTAAAAGAGAGGTGGAACAATCTTTGGAATAGGATAGTAGGAAGGAGAGAAAAAACAAAGGAAAGAAACTGTGAAGTGGTTGGGGGTAAACTGGTGTGGGGGGCCGGGAAGGGTGGGATTAAGGGGGAGGGGTTGAGGGAGGGAGGAGGATAGGAATGCTTGGGTGAGGGCCTGGTATGGGGGGGGCAGAAGGGGTGGATTAGTGGGGGAGGGGGCCCTTTGGCTTCCGGTGTGTTCGCATTGTCCCGTTCGTTCACATGTGGGGTGGGGGGAAGAAGAGGGTATGATTGTCGTTGAAATGAGGAGGGGGGGCGATTTGCCCCATGTCCAGTTCTTGGGCGCCCTACGTCGTCATCCGAGAACTTGACTGTTCTGGACCAGATCCCAAGACTTGAGATATGACATAAAAGGTGTCCAGTCGGTTCTATTCAGCCTCGTCCCTTCTGTTTCACTCATGTAGTAGGACAATTTGTCCATACCATGTACTGTTAAGAGGGTATAAGTCAGTTTCTTTTGTGAGTTTCAATCATTATCTTATTCTGTTAATAAAACTATTTCTACCTAATGTTTGAGTTTAATGAAGTGTCCCTTATTTTTGTGAAAAATCCCGTAAATGTCCCTTATTTCTTATATCAAAAAATGGCAACCCTACTTTCTACACTGTTATATAATCTAGATTATCAAAGCAGAGTATCCACTATCTGATTTGAAGTGGATTATATTAGTCTATAATCCAGTTTCTAAGTAGATAATCTGGATTTTATATGGCAACATAAAAAGGGCCACAGTCTCGTGTCCTGCCACAAGATCCTGAACCATGTCATGTTTCCTCAAGAATCATTTCCCATTGGATGCACTGTTCACTACAAACCTATGGGGCATGGGGACATTCTTCTGTTTTTGTTAGCCTAAATATGGCCCCATCTACATTGACCATGTAATGCAGTTTTAAATCAATATAAAATAAATTGGTTTCATTGTGCAGTTGATTACATAGGAAATCCTGGAACTAGTTTGAGGCCTGAATGGGAATATATACAAAACAAAAAGCACTGATACCCATCAATGGCTTTATTTCATGAACTTTTGTGGGGATTTGTTGTCTGGCCACACCAACTTTGGGAATTAGTGCACACGCTTTCTGTGGCAGTTTTGCCATCCCATAATGCGAAAGCAGCCAATAGCATGTTATGCCTACAGTTATGCCATTCGTTACTTCATTTTCCCATAACGATGCTCTTAAAAACATCTTGTTCATCTCTCTCTCTCTCTCTCTCTCTCTCTCTCTCTCTCTCTCTCTCCAGCTCATTTTGAATTGTTCCAGGTTACCAAGAACGGCCACATACCTAGCAATTTACTGTGCTTTTCTTTTACAAGCACAATCTGCTGTTAACTATCTTGACGCAGTGGACAAATCTCTACACAGATGTATGCTTTGTGTGGTTGCAAATATAACTGCTTCTTAACAATTATACTTCACTGTTTATCATTAAATCAACATATCTGTTTGCATTTTAAAAAACTCAATTTGTTCCTGTGGCATTTGGTCTCTAGTTTTTTTTTCACATACATTTTCAATTAGTAAAGGTAAAAGTTTCCCCTGACATTAGGTCTAGTCGTGTCCGACTCAGTCTTGTGTGTCTCTCTGTCACTGGAAATATGCAGTAATATCACATATTTCCATACCACATAACTATAACCACTCTCACCACACCTTAACACCACACTGCCCAGTATTCCTAGGCATCAAACAAGGTTTGTGTACTCAGGGCGGATTCTAGCATAGACAACACAAGGTAAACATTCAATGCCTAGAAACACAAATACGGCAAAGGCTTCCCCTTCTGCTCTTGAGGGTTGGTATTGATAGAAAAGAGGCACAAACACACTCACAAAAACAAATATCCAATGGACAGTGACACATCAACAAGGCATCAATAATCAAATATATATGGTATATTGATGTACAAACTGACTGTGGTATCCACATACACAAACTTCTAATAGGCAAAATAGCATCACATAAGCAGCATCACATCAGCAGCGTCGCATAAGCAGCGTCACATAAGCAGCATCACATAAGTAGCATCACAGGAACAATGTTACATAGGTTATTAGCACAACATCATATATTTTATCAAGTACGAAATGTCAAAGGGGAAAAGTCAAATAGGTTAAATCAATACATTTGTTGGCAATATGACGAAATTCATGTACGTATGCGAACAATGGTATATATTAATTAGAAAAGAGGCACAAACACACTCACAAACCGGTCAATTATTCTTATCTGGGAAACCATTCTTATGTGGATACCACAGTCAGTTTGTACATCAATATACCATATATATTTGATTATTGATGCTTTGTTGATGTGTCACTGTCCATTGGATATTTGTTTTTGACTAGAACAGTGTGCTCAGTGTTGCCTATAGCTCACCTTGAGGGTTGATGCTCATCTCCGGCTCTTGGGGTGGTGCTCATCTCCATTTCTAAGCCGAAGAGCTGGCATTGTCCGTAGACACCTCCTAGGTCACACAGGCAGCATGACTGCATGAAGCGCCATTACCTGCCCACAGAAGCAGTACTTATTGATCTTACATTTGCATGTTTTCGAACTGCTAGGTTGGCAGAAGCTGGGCCTAACAGCGGGAGCTCACCCCACTCCCTGGATTCAAACCACCACCCTTTTGGTCAGCAAGTTCAGCAGCTCAGCGGTTTAACCCTCTGTGTCACCAGAAAGGTTGACATTTTCAGTTAGTCTCTCCAAATAAGAGTGGTTAGAAGTAGGAATCATCCCATGCGATGGTCCTGTGCATGTGCTACTATCGGTGTTGCTCATACTTTCCCCTCAAATTGTTATGATATTCAGGGGTGCCCATACTTTTTCGGTTGCGAGCTACTTATAATAAAACCAAGTCAGAAAGATCTACCTACCTTCTCAAGGCTGGACCTTGAGCAGAGGGAAGCAATACCTTCTGTCCAAGAACCTAAGGAAAAGAAACAGAGAAATACTGGCCCAAAACCATTGCAAGGTGTATACAACTTTCAAGAGTACAAAGATAAACTCCCAGGCCAAGCGCATACCCATTTTATTTGACGTAAACTTTCCTGGGCTGAAGCCTACTTTCATCTGATGACTATAATTCTCAAAATCTTACATCAAATGGAACTTGTCAGTCATTGAGATGTTACAGTGAACAATTTACTTAAAAGTAAATATATAATAATAATTATCCCACTGCCTTCCATCCAAAATTCATTGGGGAATAAGCTGGGGGTGAACACACCAGCAAAATGATTTGTCCTTGCCTGGATGGCAGTGCTGTTGGAACATATGCTGTTCCATTGTTTTCAATGTGAAGGCATTTCTTTTAGACCCCTGATGGCCTTAATACAATGTTAACACATCCTTTATAATGATAGATTTTTTAAAGAAAACCCAGCTTTTTTGCATATGTCTCTTGTGACATGTATCACCCAGAGGAAAAGTGTTATTTCCATACATCAAGGGAAGCACTGGCCACATAGGGAAGCTGATGAAGAAACATAACCTACAAACTATTTACAGACCCACTAAGAAAATCCAACAAATGCTACATTCAGCGAAGGACAAGAGGGATCCTCTCACCTCTGCAGGAGTCTATCGTATACCATGCAGCTGTGGACAATGCTACATAGGGACCACTATTTATTTATTTTATTTATTTACTATTTTTATATGCTGCCCTTCTCAACCCCGAAGGGGACTCAGAGCGGCTTACAGCAAACAACAATACTGCCATAGTGGCTTACAATGTACATATAACAATATTGCCTTACAGCAATACAGTGGCTTACAGCAAACTGAAAAAACAACAAATAACATTACTGTCATAGCACAACATCAGCACTACACATCACATTGCACTACAACATATCGTAATATTTTTAGCAATGTTGCATGTAATACAAATATACAAATTATAATAGCATGATATAATTATTATATCACATTATCATTGGCAGTATTATACTGTGTTACATTACAACACCACCAATACCAAATACATATACAACACACCATACCGTAATCATACTATTATTAGTAGTATTACAATTATCATACCATAACATAATACAATATATTGACATTATAATAGATTGTATTATATTAAATTATAATCTAATATAACATATTATATTTATTATATTATTATAATATAATAAACGCAGCATTGCCCGAACATGAATCAAGGAACATGAAAGGCACTTCAGACTAACACAACCTGAGAAGTCAGCAATAGCAGGCACCTGATGAACCAACCTGGACACAGATTATTATTTGAGAGCACAGAAATGCTGGACCACTCTAACAACCACCATGTCAGGCTATACAGAGAAGCCATTGAAATCCACAAGCATGTGAACAAGTTCAACAGAAAGGATGAAATCATGAAAATGAACAAAATTTGGCTACCAGTATTTAAAAATTCTACTCAGGACAGTAAATATAGAACAACACTCAAAAACGGGAATTCCAGACAAGAAACAACCAGGGCCATCTAATCCCTTCCAACAAAGGATTTCACCGGACAATAAGAAACTAGACCTGGAAACTGCTAGGCCATTAAATGCTAATCAAGGTAGCCAATTGAAACATTCACACCTACCTCAAACAGACAAATAATTTTTTCTTCCACCCTGGACTCTCCACATATATACAAGCCCCCTTTTCCTAGTTTCCAACAGACCTCACAACCTCTGAGGATGGCTGCCATAGATGCAGGCAAAACTTCAGGAGAGAATGTTTCTGGAACATGGCCATACAGCCCAAAAAACTTACAACAAACTATTAATAACTTCGAATATCACTGCTGTTCCACTACTGCTTCTGGTGAGTTCAGCCAGTTTTGCTACAGTTCTGATATATTGGCAGATACTGGCAGATCAGTGGACATGACTCTCTTCCTCTTTCCATCACTGTTCCCAAGCAAGGTGAAGTCACACCACTTTCAGACAAAGAAGATGTACACAGGAACATCACTGTTTTTATACAATCCCCAAAAATTATTTTAATTTGTATCATTTTGCTTTAATTCAATAATCACACTACCATAGCAGTCACCAACATGCCACAAAAATGCAATTACAACAGTTGCCTCCATTTGTAGTGGTAAGTGAGAGAGATACCATGGGCAACTTAAAAGTATTTTGGTAATATTTGATTTTATTTACTGCTACAAAAGCTCTCCTCTGAGCAGCGAATCTTTTCCTAAGGTTGCCAGAGTGAAACACTGAGCAGGCTCCTATATTTTTAATGGCTGGGTAGAAGCATGTGTTTTGGCAGCCTCTAAAAAATGTAAGCACAACGGTAAGCTGCAGGAGGGGCTACTGAGTACAAACACATAGAACTGGAAACATGGAGTAACACTCTTAAGGTTATAAAAATATATTCTTAAGGTATATACCACCGAAATAGTCCCTGTATAGGGAGATGATGAGAAATGCAATCAATATAGAAGGTGAAATACAGCAATATACATTCACTAGATAATTGTATAATTCAAACAAGCCGTGACACACAGTCTGCCAAATAGATGGTACCTCCAGAGACACGCGGATGGATCAATGAAAAATAAGTCCAGGAAGTCTGTTATTACTGAAGTCCTGTGACAATAATCCCAAAGATTCAATGGGGGGATCCTGCGTGCTCCGAAAAGATCGGCCCAATGTTAGGCGGTGTATCGGGCGGGGGGGGGGGGGACTGCATTCCGGGAAATATCCTGAGATGCTGGACCCACCTGCAACGGCCGATCTGCAAGGCTTGATACCATTTCGCCTCTTAAATTAGGCTTTTTCAAGCGGAAGGTTTTGCGGAATACATGCAAGGCATACTGGATACACACATTTGTAAATAACAATCAACAATGTAATACACATAAATACAGGTCAATTCCTACAGCATAATATATGGAACCATATAAAACAAATGGGTATTACATACCAGGGTAAGTATGGAAGTACGCATTGTGTATCAGCATGACCCGAAGGTAAAGGGGTGCTGCACCTGCTTAGGTTTTATACAATGTTCTGAAGTAAAACAGCTGATCTTAAGTGAGTAGTGCATTCAAAGGTAAAGGGTCATTGAGGCCTTTCGGAGATTCTGAATAGAGGAGGATGATCCAGTAGGATTCACTCCTGATTAAGGTGTTGTGCTGGTTGCCATGAGACCTAATGTAAACATGCTCCAAGCCTGTGAACTTAAAGGAGCTCGCTGTATGGCCATGAGTCAGGAAATGTTTCTAAAGTATGGTGTTGTCAACCTTGTTGCGAATCTGAGATCGATGTTCGGAAATCCGGATTTTCAGAGCGCGTGACGTCATACCGACGTAAATCATTTTGCAATCACAAATGATAGCGTACACGCAATACTCTGTGTTGCAGCAGGTAGAATTGTGGACCTTAAAGTACTTCTTCTTATTTTTATTTTTATTTTTTTATTTCGGATTTCTATGTCGCCGGCTCGCGGCGGCTTACAAGAGCCGAACGCGCAATAAAAACAAGGCAATAATACAATAAAAACAGTTAAAAACACAATATAACAGTGGCACAGTTAGAGCAGTGGCACGATTAAGAATGTGCGGGCCTACCCGCCGAAACCCTGCTTAAATAGATGGGTTTTACAAGCCCGTCTGAATGGGAGCAGGTCCTTCATTGCCCGGGTTTCGGCCGGGAGGGCGTTCCACAGCGTAGGGGCTATGACAGAGAACGCCCTCCGGCGGGTGGATGTCAATCGTGCCAGCTTTGCCGAAGGTACCTCCAAAAAGTTAGCATCCTCGGACCGTAGTGATCTCAAAGGGCAGTATGGGGTGAGACGGTCCCTCAGATATGCTGGTCCCAGGCCGTGCAAAGCCTTAAAGGTAAGAACCAACACTTTGAAGGCGATCCAGTGCTCGATTGGCAGCCAGTGCAGATCCTGTAAAACAGATGTTATATGGCAGCCTGCTGGGGTGCAAGACAGGAGCCGGGCGGCAGTGTTCTGCACCAGCTTGAGCTTCCGGATCGCCGACATAGGAAGGCCAACGTAGAGCGCGTTGCAGTAGTCTAGTCTTGAGATGACCGTGGCTTGGATCACCGTGGCCAGGTCATTCCGGGAGAGGTAGGGGGCCAGCCTCCTTGCCTGCCGGAGGTGGAAGAAGGTCACCTTGCTGACCGCAGAGACCTGGGCCTCCATGGTCAGCTGGGAGTCCAGGTGGACTCCCAAGCTCTTAACGGAAGACGATGGGCATAGCGCCTCACCGTCCAGGGTCGGAAGCTGGGCATCCACCCCACCCGGGCGGCCCAGCCACAAGATCTCCGTCTTCGCTGGCTCGCAGCCATCCAGTAACGGCTTCAAGCCAAGTTACTGGCTTAGCCTTGCCAAAGAGTTTCCTGCCCTCCATCCTCAGAATGAGCTGGGTATCATCCGCGTATTGGTGACACTCCAGCCCATAACTCCGCACCAGCTGTGCAAGCGTGTAGCAACCCAGTTCCCTTTCGTGCCTGGGGGGCAGGGGGCAGCACCGGGGGTCCCACTTGCATTAGGGTCAGATTCAGACGAGGAGGGAATGGAGGACTGGGGTGAGGCGGCAGCTGGGTCTTCCTCTCCCACTGAGAGCTTGGCCTGGGATGATGGATGGCCTGATGCCTATGAGGATGGGGGAAGTCAGGATGACACTGAAAGCGAAGATTCAGATCAGTATGAGAAACCAGGTGGGCACGGATCCCAGGAGAGAATCAGGGAAACAGCGGAGGACGAGCCCATGGAAGCAGAAAGGGAGTTTGGCTCTCATGAAGATAGCGCGCCAGATGTTGGCAGGCAAGGACGGAGCTTTGATAGGAGACAGAGCATTGAGTTCAGCAGGAGGGATTGGCACCGCAGCCTAGAGAGGCAGAGAGGCGCGAGATCCCGTAGTACAGATTGGTGGCGCAGCCTAGAGCGTCGAGGGCCTCGCCAAGGGGATTAAGTATAGGATCCGTGGGAACGGATCGGCAGTGCTTCGGCCACTTCTGAACTAACCAGAGGTGTAGCGAGCGGAGGTTCCACGGAGCCAAGTTACTGGCTTAGCCTTGCCAAAGAGTTTCCTGTACCTTGAAGGAATCCGGTGTTGTTCCTTGTTCCATGCGGCTTTGTTAAGCTGATCCAGGATTTTGCCAAGTGTTTCCAAGTTCTACCAAGTTGCTTCAAGTTTTGCCAAGTCCTTGTTTGGAGATTGTTTTTGATCATCTACGAACTCTTTCCTTGTGGATTACTTTTGATATTTTTATGGACATTTACTCTTTTATACTTGTTATTTCCTTCAATAAATAGTTAGCTGATTACTGTCTCTGTGTGTGTGATTAAGGGGCCGGCCGAGTCCTTGCATCGTGACAAAGTGGCTGCATGTAGATGTTAAATAACAGAGGGGAGAGGATGGCCCCCTGCGGAACTCCACAAACTAATGGGGAGCCCTCGGAGACCACCTCGCCCCTCCTCACACGCTGGGACCACTGGTGGAGGAAGGAGGCCAGCCATTTTAGGGCTGTCCCCCTCACTCCAGCCGTGGCCAGGCGGTGGATCAATAGATTGTGGTCGACCGTGTCAAACGCTGCCGTGAGGTCCAATAACATGAGCAGCGCAGACCCGCCTTGGTCAAGCTGGCAGCGGAGTTGGTCTGTGATGGAGTCCAGAACCGTCTCCGTCCCGTGCCCCGAACGGAAACCGGACTGGAAGGAGTCTAGCCATGTTGCATCATCTAGGAAGGACTGCAGCTGCTCCATTACTGCCCTCTCAACTACCTTGCCCAGGTCCGAAAGATTCGACACTGGGCGGTAGTTGGAGGGAACCGCAGGGTCTAATGACGGTTTCTTCAGTAATGGAGCTACCACCGCCTCTTTTAAGCACTCTGGAAAGACTCCTTGCTCAAGGGAGCTGTTTATGATATTCAACAGAGGCCCACGTAACCCCTCCAGGCAAGGTCTAACAAGCCAGGAGGGGCACGGGTCGAGGGAGCAGGTGGTAGGCCTGGCTGCAGCCACTATCCTATCAACAGCATCCGCGTCCAGTGCCCGAAACCGGTCGAGGGTGGGCCCGGCGGAGGGCCACGGAGTCTCAAGCTCTCATACTGTCTCAACTGTGGCTGGAAGGTCCTGGCGGAGGCTCAGTATCTTGCGGACTGCAGATTTCCTTTCCGCTGTACACCTGGGCTGAACATGTGCAATTGCCACAAGGTCTGCAGCCTGGTACAAACATACTGGTGGTAACGGGATTGGTTAGGGAGGAGTGCACTAAAAGATCCTTGATGTTTTTAGATCGTTTGTGGGCAATGATGGGATATTGTGCCAATTCTGGGATAGGTGGTAGAATACTCCAGTATTTTTTGACGATTTGGACAATTTCTCGGCTGTGGGGGAAGAGTGTTACAGGCAATTGAAAGCAGGTCTAGTTTGTGCAGTGAATAATGAATCACGGTTGATGTCATCAGCCCGTTTCTTTGCCCTTTGAATAATATTGTTGGGATATCCTCTTTCTGAGAATTGGGAAGAAGGTTTTGAGGCATCCTGGATATAGTGTGTTGAAGCCAGCCGATGGATTCATTTCTTGTGATGTCCTTGATATTGCCATAGTGATTGTATTACTAGCCACGATGTGCCCTGATGAAGTGCCGGGAAGGCACGAAAACGGCCGCATTTGGGCGCCTTGGATCTTTCCCCAAGCCGTCGGCACGGCACTGGCTTTTATTCAGCCAGCTTCTGCTCCGCAGCTAGTCAATTATCCTTTGTTGATTCCATATTTGTCGCTGAGATTGGATCTGCATCTCCTGCGTTACCAGTAATATTGATGGATTACAGCTTTTGGAATTAACATTTTGTTTCCACACGGAAGAGTTATCAGTCACTCATTTCCGCTCTGGTTCTTTGTTTACATGGGTTCAGCTAAACAGCGCCCACGGGGCTCTTCCACAGCCTGCAAGGGCGCGTAGAGAGGTATAGCGCCGCCGGAATTGCCTTAAAAATTGTTTTTGGGATTTCTTGCATCCTAGTGACTTTTGAACACATCCACCTCAACCATTTGGCCCCGAGAGATTCCCGGGAACCAGACTGGGACTCGTTACCACCTTTGAGCGTGTGATTTGGATGCTCTGTGGCCACTGGCCTCAGCCGCTAAAAACTGCTTTTTGAATTGCTTTACTACTGTGTATGCGGAACCTCTATTTACTGTATCTCAGTGCGCAGTGAGTAAACATCTTCATTGTTTATTGAGGCTCAATATACTATTGTGTGTAACTTTGAATGCCTGCATTCCTGCTCTCAGTGCTCAGTCCTTCTTTTGTGTGGTAGCTTAGCCTACCCCCCCCCTCCCCTTTTTTTCCTTGGTTTTGTTTTCCTGCCCTGTCACATGACTTCATCCCATGGGGGGAGTGGTAATTGGAGGAAATCTTCTTCTTAGCATGGCATTGCATGTCACTTTGTCTCCAAAGGATCCAGAGAACTTTTTCTCCCCTTTCTCCAGAAATCATCTGTTTCCTTTGCCCTCACGCCAGAGAGTACAAATTCCTCCCAGTTTCTCTCCTTGTGTTTCCCCCCCTCAATTCCTATACAGCAAAGTAGCATTACTTCAGCATCCCGCCACACCTAAATTTTGCTGTTTTAACCTGTCTATATGCACAGGGAATCCTCTGAAGTTGATTCCTAAGCATCTTTATAATGCTTGTGTTTCTACACATTTAAGAAATGGGCTCTAACGAGGAACCCACGGTGTATAGAAGCCCTTGACAAGACATTGTGGGATTAGGTCCCTAGAGAGAGGGACCTAGTCCCACAATGTTTTAGTAAGGTTTTAGCTTACTTGGTGCATCTCATTCCTTCCTCCCACCTACCAAAATACATGCTGGGTTTTTATGTATTTTAATATGTTGTTGTAGTTGTTTTTTAAATTGTATAGCATTGAATTTTTGCTGTTATGCCGGCCTGAGTCCCTCGATAGAGGTGAGAAGGTCGGGGTAAAAAAGTTTTAAGTAAATAAATAAATAAATACCTCTCTCGATCACTGTCTAGTTCCGTGATTCTCAACCTGTGGGTCCACGGATGTTTTATAACTCCCAGAAATCCCAGCCACTTTACCACCTGTTAGGATTTCTGAGAGTTGAAGGACAGAGACCAAAATACAGGACATGAGTTTAAAATTTATGCTTTCAATTGGCTGGGTAGGCCTGGCAGAAGAGATAATTTTTTAGATAGTTTTAAAATTCTGACAGCTGATTTAGCTGTTTTTCAACCTTTTTTGAGCCGTAGCACATTTTTTACATTTACAAAATCCTGGGGCACACCACCAACCAAAATGACACAAAATAACACTCTAACACAGTAATACATATAGTTAATATGTTTTTAAATGTATTTATACACTCAGTGGGAAACCTGGGCCTGTTTCGATGAACACAACATAGATATCCTGGCAGGAATGGCAGAAAGACACACACGAAGGTCTTGCTCAACAGCTGTCAGTCATGGGAAAACTTCGGCTCTCTGGGTGCTTTGGACTTCAACTCCCACCATTCCTAACAGCCTGAGGCCCTTTCCTGCAAAGTGAGGGGAAAGGAAAGGGCCTGAGGCTGCCAGGAATGGTGGAGTTGGAGTCCAAAACACCTGGAAGGTCCCAGTTTGCCCATGCCAGCTTTGGATTCCATTGCCACATCTCTCTTCAGCCTCTGGCGGTTTGAATATATGTGATTATCTATGTGATTTTCTACCTTGTCGCTATGATTATGGTGCTGCTTCTTTAATTTGTCCGCAAACGGACTGTGTTATTGTGCGGATACCGGAACTGACATTAAATAACATTGTGAGGATACACTTTGTTTTCTGCACTCACTTCTGTGATTTCATCAAATATCGCGGGTTTTCCATAGAGGAGCGCTCTGTGAACTCACTACTTCCTAGTTCGCAACTCCTCCGCTCTCTGTGGCGACCACGCTGAACTACCTTATGTAAGACTTTTTATTTTCTCCAGCAAGATTGGGTACTTTAAATGTGTTTTTTGCGTATGATTATGTATGATTAATTGTGCATTTTGTACTGTGACGTAGCGGCGCTCCTTTAATAAGGGTATTGGAGGTTCCAATTTGGAGGTTCCAATCTTGTGGCTGGGTCATCTGGGATTAGATGAGGTTACCGAACCTTAGACGGTGAACCTCTCTCTCTAGCTATCACCATCAAAAGCCTTGGTGTCATTTTTGACCCGTTATTGACAATGGAGGCCCAGGTCTCCGCCATCAGTAAGTCAGCCTTTTTCCATCTTCGGCAGGCTAGGCAGCTGGTGCCCTACCTATCCGGGGATGACCTGGCCACAGCGTTTCATGGCACAGTAACCTCAAGACTTGACTATTGTAATGCCCTCTATGTTGGCCTTCCCTTGTCGGTGACCTGGAGAATTCAACTAATACAGAATGCGGCGGCCAGACTCCTCACGGGAACCCCCGTGAGGAACGATGTAACACCTGTTCTAAACCGACTGCACTGGCTTCTGGTCAAGTTCCGTATTACTCACAAGGTGCTGGTTCTAACCTTTAAGGCCTTGCATGGTCAAGGGCCGGCATACCTACGGGAACGCCTCTCTCCGTGTTGACCTTTGAGATCGCCTCGACCAGACCATCGGAATCTATTACATGTCCGGGACCCTAAGGAAGCCCATTTGACATCAACCCGGAGTAGAGCTTTTTCGGTGATCGCCCTGTCACTTTGGAACGCCCTCCCTCCTTACATCAGAGCCACCCATGATCTAAAAGACTTTCGCACAGCTTGCAAAACATGGCTGTTTGAGAGGACGTTCGGCTGAGAACTTAGACTGTTAATTGTTTTTAGATGTTCTTAGATGCTTATTGTTTTTAGATGTTAGATACTTTAAGATGTTTTAGATGTTAGATACTTTAAGATGTTTTAGATGTTAGATACTTTAAGTTGTTTTAGATGTTTTAGGTATGTAGCTGTGTGTTTTTATTGTAAATTGTCCAGAGCCATCTGGGATGAGTGATTAATAAATCCCAATAAATAAATAAATAAATAAATAAATAAATAAACATACCATTAGTCCGTAGTGCAGAATTTCTGGTTCCTCGAGACAAACCTCAAGATATCGTCATAGCTGATATTGTGACTTCTCAGATTTAGGTGTGGCAAATGGGCTTACTGCTATCCTAGCCTTTCATTTTCTGAAGAACAGAAACTGAAATGAGAAAACTCCATATAAAAGAGGTAACCCAACTAGAAATTGAAAGCAAACAGAATGGATCCACAGCCAACAGAAGGTAAAAATTCAATTTTATTGCAGTGCAAAATGAGGGAGCTATAATCTGTCAGGGGAAACTTTGTTGATACCTTCAATATATTTTAGTTGTTGTCCAAACTGTCCTCATTTTCAAGTTGAAAGTCAGTTTTGCATATAGAGGGGGCTTAAAAGAAGTCCAAAACAGAAAAACATCTTGCCAGAATAGATTAAGAACTTTGAAGCAGAAAAATAGAAAAGAGCAATAATAATAATAATAGCAATGACCGCACTTTTTTCTAAGTATTTGCAGACCACTTCCTTAACAATCTTTTCCATAATCTTGCCTGGTATCGACGTGAGGCTGACTGGGAGGTAATTGTTTGGGTCCTCCTTTTTTTCCTTCTTGAAGATTGGGGCCACCTTGGCCCTTTGGTTCTCTGGTGGTGTTGGGATTAAAGCTGCATCCCGCATTTTGCTGCAAGTTACTTGAAATCCCGGTTTGACTTCAGTTTGTCATTGGTACTAGCATTGAAGACACCAGTAGCATCAAACGGGAGGTCTTCTATAATTTGATGGGAAGCCATGGAAAGACCAAAAGAGCGTAACCATGCATGACGGTGTATGGCGATAGCATGGGTGATCTTTTTCCCTGCCACATCTGCTATATGTTTTGCCATTTGGATTTGGTGGTATGACAAGTAAGTGGCTCTGTGTTCAGCATTGGAAGAACCATCCGATCTTCTTCTGACAGCTGTTCTTCATCCTGTCTCCAACCTGCCCAGCCAGTCATCGGAGTCCATACTGGAAGCCCACTCAGATGGTAAAGTCCAAGACTTTCCATCACATTCCACTCATACAGTCATCCAGGTTTCGGTCCAGCCATAGCCGACCCTGATGCCAACATCTCAGACTCGTCAACAGCTTTTTCCACCACCAGAAGACGCATCAGAAAAAGGTCGTGAAACAACCCACCTCGGTAGAGAAGTCTCAGGCTCATCCTGAGACAGTGGTTCTCAACCTATGGGTCCCCAGATGTTTTGGTCTTCAACTCCCAGAAATCATAACAGCTGATAAAACTGGCTGGGATTTCTGGGAGTTGTAGGCCAAAACACCTGGGGACCCACAGATTTGAGAACCACATCCAGCACCTCTGCACTCTCCTAAATGCCCAGGCCCTCCAACCACCCAGGCACTCCCACTGACTACCCCACAAGCACCAGGCCAACCTCATAGGTCAGAAGATGATAATCCCGACATGGATGACGCAAAGTTGGTCCGCTCGGAGTCGGTATTATCCCTGAGCCTTGTCTCCAGTCCGGAAGCTTGCTTCATCGACCCGCCATCTCCCACAGACAATGTCAGAGCTTTCTCCGAACGAATGGTCCGCATGGCTGAAGCCCTCAGATTCAAGATTAAACAAACCTCCAAGGCTGTCATAGATCATGTTTTCAAGAGAGTCCAGGCAGAAGCCCCACCAGCAACTCTCTTAACTTTTCTGCCTTACCTGCTAGAGGTCATCCAAGTATCTTGCAAAGGCTTTGCAAAGGCAAGATTCATTCAGAGGGAGTACCACAAGGAATCTTAATTTTGCAATATATTGCAGCTTAAATAACTACAGCATGTTAACAAGTTAATTGTTCATGGTACATATAAAGAACTTCCTTTTTTAAAAGCATTTTCTCAATATGTCTGTTGTTTCCAACAGGTCTGTCAGACAGAAGAGCCAACCAAAGGTAAGAAACACATGATTGCTGTTGTTATTTTCCTTTTTTTTTGCTGTTGTTGGGATTTTCCATTGGGTTTTTTTTTTTTTTCTCCATTTTTTTTGAGACATGTTTATGCTGCCACTTTGCTTGAAGGGTGTCTGTCTATTTTGGGGCCTAGCTTGTAATGCTAGTAATGCTCTCAGTACATCAGGAAACCCTCTCACTGCACAGAAAATGAACATTCCATTGCCAACGGAAAAAAACCTGTTAACTGGTTGACTGTCTGCCTGAGGCCTTTCCTTTTCCCTCTGAATCACCTTAGAATGTTGGAGGGTGGTTGGCCAATGGGAGTCCGTTATGCAAATTACATTTCAGTGGCAGCCAATCCCTCTGTCTGGGGCTGTAGAATGTTGGAGTTCTGAGGCTGGCCAGTCAGAGCCCTTTATGCAAATAATCCCACAATGGCAGCCAATCGAAACGCTGGCACATATTCCTCCCGTCGCTCGCTCGGCCGCACCACCGCAAACATTGACTTTTATTATATACATAGATTACATTTATACTCAAAAAGCTAGTGGGTTAGAGAGAAGAATCAGAAACTTGGGGCACTAGCCTCCCATTCAACCTCCTGTTGATGCGCCGTTTTGCTCCAAGGCTTGTTGATATTAGGAACACGAGTCCTGCAAGCTCTAAGTAGATTATTTTCATGAGAAAAAAAGAATGGGTGGACCTAAGAAATGTTTTGGCTTAAAAGCCAATGGGGAAAAGCCTATACTAGAGGGATTGCTACAATAGTAGAACACATTTACCACTGTTAGCTGATCAACTTTCAGAATATTTCACTTATCCACTGATTTTAGGGGCATTTTCAAAGTTTTTATAAACAACATTTTTAAAAAATCCACAAAAGCTATATTCTTGAATTGTTTATATAATGAGAAGATAACAGGGGATCATTTTCCCCAACTTTCAGAAATATTCATACATCTACTGATTTTAGGGATTTTAAAAAAGTTTTGGCAAAAAGGTGTTTAAAAAAAAAAAGCAACACATACGTCATTGAATGTCTTTCATATTAATCCATTTAGGGATTTCTTCCCAGCCATGCACAGAGATTTACTTACCAGAAGTATCAGTCAGTCCTCCTCTTTGCAGATTGAACAATTTATTGGAACACTGGCTGGCTGCTGCTACAAGGGGAAAACAGCACTCCCCTATCCTGATTGGGGCTTTCTGATGCTGAGCAGAATTCTGGGAAATGTAGTTTAGGGCATGGCCTTTTGAATTATCTGCCATAGGGCTCCTCACCTTCCCAAACTACATTTCCCAGAATTCTATGCTTTCTTTCCCAGTGAACTCTGCTTTCTCCATGCTGCTTCTCTCTCCCAATGGTGACACCATTAATTTAAAGAGGAAAAGCAGCCTTTTGGCTTGGCTTTGCTTCCTTGCACTGAAAATGAAACTGACATTGAGATGCTTGCAAGATTTATACATTTCGAACAAATAAGTATTGTGTAAGTTTTGATTCTTATGTTTTTGACTCCTGATAAAGAGTGTGTCTGTTTCTGGGTGTGGGTGTGTGCAAGAGATAATTATATTGAGTAACCATTCATATCCGTGTTTCCCAACCAGTGTGCCGGGGCACACTAGTGTGCCGTGAGCAATCACCAGGTGTGCCGTAGGAAATTGGAACCTCCTGGAAGGGGGGTGGGTGGGAAAAGTCTAGTGGGTTGAAGTATAAAAACCCTAAGAAACCTACCTCGATAAAGGCACAAAATTACAAACACCCCCCTCCCCACCCGTTGTCTACTTGGGTCTCTCCCTCTCCATGCATTGGGAAGGTTCTGTGTGGGAACTTTGGCCCAGTTCTATCATTTGTGGGGTTCAGAATGCTCTTTGATTGTAGGGGAACTATAAATCCCAGCAACTACAACTCCCAAATGCCAAGGTCTATTTCCCATGAATTCCATCTGCATTCATATTTGGGCATATTGAGTATTCATTCCAAGTTTGGTCCTGATCCAACATTGTTTCAGTCCACAGTGCTCTCTGGATATAGGTGAACTACAACTCCAAAACCCAAGGTCAATGCCCACCAAACACTTACAGTATTTTCTCTTGGTTATGGGAGTTCTGTGTGGGAAGTTCTTTTTCTGCCATTCCTGCCAGGATATCTATGTTGTGTTCATCAAAACAGGCCCAGGTTTCACACTGAGGGTATAAATACATTCAAAAAACATATTAACTATATGTATTACTGTGTTAGAGTGTCATTTTGTGTCATTTTGGTTGGTGGTATGCCCCAGGATTTTGCAAATGTAAAAAGTGTGCCGCAGCTCAAAAAAGGTTGGGAAACACTGGTGTAATTGATATATTAATGTGTTGAATGAATTGACTTTCATGTGTTCTATCTACTTTGTATTTACCTTGAAAACTTGAGTATATCTTTTACATTGGTATTGATGGTTGCACAAAAGACACTGCAGACTGATTCATCCAGTGGAGTGCCCCAGGATTGTGTAAATGTAAAAAATGTGCCGCGGCTCAAAAAAGATTGGGAAACACTGCTCCAGATAACTAAGTCAACTGCTTTTTACTTGCACTTGATGTTCACTTAGGATATCATCACAGGGGCAAATTTACCCATCCTTATGACACTTTCTCCGCAGTTCAGGGACAGCGCCTGCTGGATCCCATCAAACTATGTAAAGCTACTTCTGGTGGGACTACATTCCTGAACTGTGGTTAAAGTGTCATACGACAGAGCAAAAGCACAGAGGAAATGCAGGCAGTGGCACTTTCCCCTATGGGATGGGGAAGACAACGCTGCAGTTGATGCAAGGCATGGGGCAACAGATTCCCCCACTGCCCGCCAGACTCTCCACACTGCCTGGCGAATCCCACCACCACCACCCATACTTGCTAGTGCAAGCCTCCCTCCAATCTTGCACGCTCTCCCTCACTTGCACATGAAGAGAAGGACAGGCAGAGAGATCTTCAGTCCTCTTTGTCAAAGGAGTTCCTAAGACCATCTGAGAAATATGTGTTTTCTGGTGGTCTTTGGGCCTCAGGCTGTTAGGAATGGTGGGAATTGAAATCCAAAGCACCCAGAGGGCCGAAGTTTTCCCATGCCTGTTTTAGGGACCTTAAAGTGGTGAGCCTCCTTCCAACATTGTGATTCTGGATAAAAAAAACAAACAACATAACATAACATTGTTTGAGTCCACAGTGCTCTCTGGGTGTAGGTGAACTACAACTCCCAAACTCAAGGTCAATTCCCAAGCAAACCCTTTCAGTACTCTCTGTTGGTAATGAGAGTTCAATATGCCAAGTTTGGTTCAATTCCATTGTTGCAAGAGTTCAGGATGCTCTTTGATTGTGTGTTAACTATGAATCCCAGAAACTGTAACTCCAAATGCCAAGGTCTATTTTCCCCAAACTCCATCTGTGTTTACATTTGGGCATATTGAGTATTCATGCCAAGTTTGGTCCTGATCAACATTGTTTGAGTCCACAGTGCTCTCTGGATATAGGTGAACGACAACTCCAAAACCCAAGGTCAATGCCCACCCAAACTCTTATAGTATTTTCTCTTGGTTATGGGAGTTCTGTGTGGGAAGTTTGTGTCTTTCTGCCATTCCTGCCAGGATATCTATGTTGTGTTCATCGAAATAGGCCCAGGTTTCACACTGAGTGTATAAACACATTAAAAAACATATTAACTATATGTATTACTGTGTTAGAGTGTCATTTTGCGTCATTTTGGTTGGTGGTGTGCCCCAGGATTTTGTAAATGTAAAAAATGTGCCGCGGCTCAATAAAGGTTGAAAAACAGTGCCTTACAGCAAGTGCTTCTCAGCTTGGGAGTTGTGACCCTCGGAGGGGCCGGTCGCGCGCGCCACAGCCCCCTTCGGCCCCACCCCCTCGGAATGGCTTCCAACCAGTGTGCTGTGCCAATAGAGGCGCCTTCCCAGTGCCTCCGCCGAGTCCTTGTAAAACTACAACTCCCCAGCTGCGCCATTGAGCTCTTAGCTGTTCCAGCGGTGTCAGAACTAGTGCGTGGTAACTCTTCATTATTTTTTTGGAGTAGTACTGTTATCGAACAACCGCCAATCCCACAGGCCTGTTGTCTGACAACCGGGCAAGCCCCGTGGACCGACCACGGGGCAGAGACCGCGAGGGTTCAGTTAACCTGGCGAGCCCGGAGCGACTGGGTCCTCGTAGCCTACCCGCCTCCCGTAGATCCAATTATGCTCACCAATACTGCAAGGTAGATGCCACTTGAAATTGTTTATTCTGCTCAGCTGAGAGGATGCGAACCGCAATACCTGATTCCGCAAAGAACGCATGCATATACATTCAAAACATTGGCTTTTAAAGGTTACAGAACTGTCAAAACAATTGAACTTCCCGCCCGCCTTCTTCTGGGCCGGCTCTGCTGGTGATTGGTTGGAGCGTTTGAGACCAGCTGATGGGCGGGAGGCCGGTCAGTTCAGGGAGCCTATCAGCGCTCGCTCCCATTTGCCGGCTTGGCCAATCAGAGGTCTGTGGCCATATATGGAGTTCAGGAAGGGAGGCTTTGGCGGGGATCACTGACAGGTTTGGCATATGAATGAAAACAAGAGTCCGAGCCAGGTAACGACCTGGGGCAACACCTGGAAGTGATGAAATCATTGAGTTGATGTGTCCCATCCGTATGTGAATGGGGAAGAAGAGGAAGAAAGGCCAGGTGATTCACTCAGACCCTTTGGTGACAAAAGGACTTATTTTGGGGCACACCTGGTTCCGAGGCCAGCTGGGACACCCGCTGTGAAGAGCAAACTTTTATTGTCCAGGTTCAAAAGACGAGTTTAGTTAGACTGGAAATCCGACCGTTAAACCCGTCTCAGGACTGATGAAACGTGGGGCTTAAGTCAGAGCTTAGCTTATCCATAACAAGATTTCCATCAGAAAGCGCATGCAATATGAATAATGGTGATCCATAAAGATTTCGGGAGCAGGCACAGTCGCATTTCCTCTTGACAAAACATAGTAAAACACCCTCAAGGCAATCTTTCTTAGATAAGGGCAAGGAGGAAGGGAAGGGTTACAAGGGTCAAAGGGAGACATGGGAACAATATTGTACAGATGCACAGATGCAGGGAGGAACCTTTATTATGATTTCTACTTTCCTGATGTCAGCCCAACACAAACAGATGTGGCCCCCTGCTTCATAGGCCAATTCCTTTCTCAAAACTTTTCTTTCTGAGCTCAGAGATGTCCCAAGAATGAGGGGAGGGGAAGAGGAGGAATAAAGATAAAAGTGTAAAAGCAAAAATAGGTTCATTTCCTCCCTTTGGGGTCCCGAACCCGGGACTCCCGTCCCCAAAACCTTGGCCCTGCCGCTTGAGCTATCGCACCTTTCCCTTGGACGCAGCTCTCCCCTCGCAGTCTTAAGGGCGCCCGGGAAGCGGGAGGAGAGAGAAAAAAAAAAATATATAAAAATTCAGGAGAAATGGGGAGAAAGTCAGAAAGAGAAATAACCTTTTTATGGACAGACTCAAGCGGGGCTCAGGGAGAGGAGGTGTGGGCTGTCACCCGGGAACAGGCGTGCGTGCTGAAGTTGGGACTTGTTCACTCGCGGAATGACCTGCGGCTTGAGACCTGTTGGCCTTGACAACAGTACCTTGCGCGCGCGCTCCTTCCGCTCCTCCCGCGTGCCGCCGCTCCCGCTGGGCATTGCAGAGCAAGGAGGGGCCTTCGAAGGCAGTACCTTCCCTCACTTTCCAAGACTGCTTACAAACCAAATCCAATGACTGGTCAACACCAAACCTGGCACACAGAGCCCTCATGACCCACTCTACATCCTGGTGCAGTTTTGTGTGAGATGGAGCATGGATGATGGGACTTGAAGTACCTTCACTCACTTCCTAAAAACAATGCAACCCCTCATCCATTCACCAATACAGACCAAACTTAGCACACAGAGCCCCATGACCCAATCTCCACATCTTATGTCAGTCCGGCTGGTTCGTTTTGTTGCCATAACGGACCATACCCGATCGCGCCATTTGATATGGACACTGCTTGAGCGGGCTCTGGCCAGACCAGCCCCTTGATCTGCCAGATACCTTCCTGGCCTTTTGATATGCGGACAGGCCAGATGGTCAAGCCTCGGAAGGAGGGACCCAGCAGGGGCGGGCCAAGGAGGGAGTTTGAAGGGACTGTTTGCGGGCTTTCTTTTAGTCTATCTTTGCTTAGCCTGGAGTAAAGGAACCAATAAATGATCTATCTTCCAACCCAGCTTGGAGTGAGTTTTGATTTACTGGACCCCCTTTCCGGAGCATTACATAAAGATGGACTCCCTCACCTTCCCCTACGGCCGTGAAAACCTCCCGACCGTAACCAACTCTGAAGGATGTCCAAGAACCGGAGGAAACCCTCGGGAAGAGCTGGCCCCGATGGACCTGGAGGAGGAGGTCG
>JARBWK010000006.1:133023180-133044631 GCA_030556195.1 Anolis apletophallus | reverse complement strand
AAAGGTTACCACTTTAAAAATACAGTTGTCAACCACGGTGCTGGTAACTCTAATCGAGTCCTCATTCCCACTAGCTAAGTAAACTTCATAAAAATGGAACACCCCTAAAGCCACTTGCTGGAAGACTTCCACATATCTCCAGCTGACTGACTCGCCATCACCAGACCTGTCAGCTATCACTGCTGTCTTGGAACATTGCTGGCTGGCGCAATAAGATGGCTGACCACTTTTTTGTGTGATTTTATTGGAAGATATGACATAACCTTCCTACAAGAGACTTGGAACTGTGGCAATTTAGCGCTAAATGGGTACAAATCACACCTCCTTAAAGCAGAGCCCAGTGCAAGGGGAGGTCGCCCTAAGGGAGGTCTTGGGATCTTAATTTCTACAAAACTTTGTGTCTCCATCACTGGGCCTGATCTCTTATCCAATATTGCAATGGCTCTGGTCATTAAATCACGCCTGTCCACTTGGCTGTTAGTAAATGTCTACTTCTCCCCACTACGCCAAAGACAGCCAATTAAGAATCGGTGGCTCAAACTACTAGAATTCATAAACAAAATGACTGCCATGTACCCAGAAGCTTCATTGATTTTGACTTTAATGCCAGACTGGGCCCAAACGATAATATTTACAACCACTTTGGCGAATACCCCCTGAAGCAGAAGCAGGGCATTTGGTTCCTGTGAGACAATCCAAAGACAAAACATGTAATTTCTCTTGCCTGTTTCTTTTACAAATGGCAAATAATTTAGACCTAGTGATCTTGAATGGGGGAGTTGAAGGAGACAAATATGGTGAATCCACTTTCACATCTGGAATGGGGGCATCAACAATTGACTACTTCATGGTATCACATAATCTGTTAAATCTAATCACAAGTTTTGAAGTGGTAATACGAACTGAAAGTGACCATTTAAGAACTGCAGTCTTAAATTTTGAGGCACAGAGATTACTTGCAGAGTCTGGTCCTGGAATCATACCTGCGGCTGAGTTAAGATTTTCCCGCATCAAATGGACCATCAATCTGGAGCAGTCCTCAACTGCTGCCCTACATTCAGAAAACACTCTCAAATTAAGAGATGCCCTCCTATCTGCGGAAACATCAGAAGATGTACTATGCACATATCAGGACCTTCTCCTACAACTGCAAAAATGCCTGTAACGCAACAACCATATTAAAAAACACTCTTGCCACTTCACATCCAAACCCTGGTTTGATCAAGAGTGTCTAGATATGTAGAAGTTGCTTCTTCTTTTTTTGGAAAATGTTTTATTGAATTTTCCAATATTAAAAATACACCAAACATTGAACATGACATAACTATCACAAGCACTAACATAGACACAATAACAACTTACAAACACTTAGTACTTCCCTCCCTTCCCCTATGGTGTTAACTTTCCAGTTTCATTCCCGATAATTCACGTCATTGTCGGGCTTCTTTTGGTTAATCCAGTCGTATTCTCATGCTGTCTTCATCAACCATTCAATATTGTCTCTTTTCAGATAGTCTACAATTAATGACCAGTCCGTGTGTTTCATTTTGTAATCATTTGTTAACGCTCTGGTTAAACAATCCATATTTAGAATGTCCATAATTTTGTTTTTCCATTCTTCTGCAGTTGGTATCATTTCGTCCTTCCATCTCCTTGCCAGGACCAACCTGGCCGCAGAAATGCAAAACATAAAAAGCTTTTCCTTATTTTTCTCTAACTTAAAATCTATCAGGCCTAACCAAGTCAATCAATCAAAACTTTATTACGGTCACTGACCAGCACAAAGCGGGCACAAGAGGGGAAGGACAACTCCCCAGTAAACAGTTATTTAAAATTAGATTAGAAATCAGTATAAAAATATATTTTAAAAGACAGGATATTGTAACAGGTATGGAACTGAAGGGGAGGGGGAGTGGTTGATGAGTGAGGTCGAAAACACTGGTGGGGGGCACTAAGGGATCAGACCTAACAATAGATATTTTGGTTTGAACTTAAATTTTATATCCAGTGCTTATTGTATCTCCTTATGAATTCTTTTCCAATATTTTCTAATTTTCTTACACCCCACCACATGTGAAAAAAATTTCCAACTTCTTTCTTACACCTCCAGCATTTATTGCTGTAGTTTCTGTTATACTTAGCGATCTTATCCAGTGTAAGATACCACCTATGAAAAATCTTTAAATTACTCTCTTTTAAATCATATGCATACAGATAATTTGTGTGTTTATTCCAGAATCTCTCCCAATATATCAATGGCACTTAGTGCCCAAAATTCTGGGCCCATTTTATCATACAGTCCTTTATCATTTCTTTCTCCGTCTGCTCTTCTAGTACTTTCTTTTATAAGAAGTTGCTTCTTGAAAAGTACAAAGAGTACAGGAGGTTAGAATTGCCATCGCCACCTGCAGAATGGCTGCCACTGAAAAAGGATTACAAAAACTTAATTAAAAAGAAGAAGAAGCAGGCATTGAGATCATACTGGCAGATACTAATCACTGCTTTGCAAATGCATGACACAGCTGCCTTTAGGAAATTAGTATCTAGGGGCTGGCAAAGCAACCCTCATGGGCTAGATTTTCACATCCCTGTGAAAACATGGGAAAAATTCTTTAGCAGTATGAGTAGAGGGAGGCAAGATGAAGTTTTACTCCACAAGATCTTAATGGTCTACCAAACTGGCCCCCTGTCTCAACATCTGAAATCGGCAGACTCATTTCCGAACTCAAACCAGGCAAAGCCCCAGGAAGTGATCATATGCCCTCTGAACTGCTGAAAGCAAACTCTGAGTGGTGGGCACCAGTCCTAGCAGTCTTGTTCACATGCGTTGATTGATCTGCCTGTATACCATCTGGCTGGGGGCTTGCAATAATTGTCCTCATTTACAAAAAAAGGCAACAGATCCGATCCTGCCAACTACAGACCAATTAGTCTTCTAAGCATCATCAGCACATTGTATGCCAGTCATCTAAGTTGGTTGGAGGAAGAAAACTTCTTAGAAGAGGAACAAGCAGGTTTCAGAATCGGACATTCAACTGTTGATCAGGGCTTAATATTGCAACATTTGGTAGAAAAATATTCTTCTCCCTCCCGGGGAGCACTTTATGCAGCCTTTATAGATTTCTTTGGGCTCGAAAGGGTTAATGTTCCATCCCATGGGGATGTTAATTGCTACTTACGCAGGAGTGAAACCCGATGGATAATTAACCTCAAAACTGAGTTTCCTCTCGGATTAAACGAGAAGCTCCACATCACTGACTTATTGAGGTAACTCCCCAGCCCACATGATACCCTGATTACTTTAGCCTTAAATGGATAAAGACCCATTCTGGGTTGAAACGACTGACGGATCCTGTACAAATGGTTTTCTCGTTGGCCTCTGCACTCATCGGAGTCTCTCACTGGATATTCCTCATTTGAGGCAGTTTAATTTGAGGCATTTACTTGTTGAATATATATTGTTGGCATCGCAGATCGCTGCCCATTTGGGCTTGGACTAATTTGAACTATATAAACCATATTTGATACAGCAATCTTAATTGATACTTCATTTGTGTATCCTTCACCTTTTGTCTTGCCTACCAGCAACTCCCCCGGTTTGTGTTCAATAGTCTTGGACAGCAATTGCTCCCAAAGTGACCCATTTAAGGCGGAATCAGACGTCAAACAGGGATGTGTTATTGCCCCAACCTTATTTGTCATCTTCACCACTATGATACTTCATCTTGTTGATGGGAAGCTTCCCACCAGAGTGGAAATCATCTATCAGACAAATGAAAAGCTATTTAACCTCAGCAGTCTGAAAGCCAAAACCAAGGTCACAATAACATCTGTTATAGAACTCCAATATGCTGAGGACAACGTTGTCTGTGCGCATTCAGAAGAAGACCTACAAGCCACTCTAAACACAGTTGCAGAAGCATATGAGAAGCTTAGCCTCCCATTGAACATCGAGAAAACCAAAGCGCTTTTTTTCCAGCAGGCACCAGCCTATCCCTCTGCAATGTCAGAAATACAGCTTAATGGTGTAACATTAGAAAATGTTGACCGCTACCTTGGCAGCCACCTCTCCACAAAAGTCAAGCTCTGCAAGTTCAGCATTTAACGAAATGAAGCAAAGAGTGTTTGAGGACCAGGACATCCGTAGGGAGACCAAGGGGCTTGTTTATAAAGCTATTGTCCTCCCAACCCTGCTCTATGCCTGAAAAACGTGGACTGTCTACACCGTACAGCAAGGGTGCCCACACTTTTTCAGCATGCGAGCTACTTATAAAACAACCAAGTCACAAAGATCTACCTAGGTTTTGCTGGAGGTTTATTTTAGGTTGAACTTTTGCTGCGTGGAGTGTGGGGTGGGGGTGGGGGTGGGTTTGAAATATGTTGTTACTGTCTGTCTATGTCAGCATACGAGCTTCTTATAAAACAACTATGTCAAAATGATCTACCAACCCACTACTCAGAGAGCCATAAAAGCAAAATATTTGGAAATGTATTTCAGTGAGAGCCATATAATATAGTTTAAGACTATACAACTAAATATGAGTATAATAAGCCCCTGAATTTATTCATAATAATAATGATGATGATATTCATTAAGCCTCTGCTAATAATAATAATAGTGACAACAACAGACCTCCAAGGGCCATCCAGTCCAACCTCCTTCTGCCATAAGGGAAAAACACAATCAAAGCATTCCTCACAGATGGCCATTCAGCCTCTGATAATAATAATAATAATAATAATAATAATAATAATAATGGGTTCCTAGAATAGGAGGAGACCTCCTAGGGCCATCCAGTCCAACCTCCTTCTGCCAGGGCCCTTCCACACATCCTATTTTACAGTTGACACACACAAACTGATTTCTTACTACTGGACGAATTGCTGCCAAATTTGGCCACAAGACACCTAAAAGGAGTGACCATCACTAAAAAGAATTGATTTTGTCATTTGGGAGTCATAGTTGCTGGGATTTATAGTTCACCTACAATAAAAGAGCATTCTGAACCCCACCAATGATAGAATTGGACCAAATGTGGCACACAGGACTCCTATGACCAACACAACACAGTAGAAGGGTTTGGTGGGCACTGACCTTGAGTTTTGGAGTTATAGTTCACCTACATCCAGAGAGCACTGTGGACTCAAAACAATGATGGATCTGGAGCAGACTTGGTACAAATACTCAGTATGTCAAAATATGAACACTGGTGGAGCTGGGGGGAAATAAACCTTGAAATTTGGGACTTGTAGTTGCTGGGATTTATAGTTCACCTACAATCAAAGAGCATTCTGAACCCCAACAACAACAGAATTGGGGCAAATTTCCCACACAGAACCCCCACAACCAAAATACTCAAGGCAGAGAGGAAATAAAGGAAGTAAGAAAGGAAGGAATGAGTGGGGAGGGGGAAGCAAGGCAAGTAGGGAAAGGAAGGGAAGGAAGGAAGGAGAGGAAGAAGGAAAGGAAGGAAGGAAAGAGGGAGGGAAGGAGGAAAAAAGGAAGAACGGAAGGAAGGAAAGAAGGGAAGAGAGGGAGGGAGAAGGAAAGGGCGAAGGAGAGAAAGAAAGGAAGGAAGAGGGAGATTGTGGGAAAGAAAGAGAAGGAAGGAGAGATTGAGAGAGGGAGAAAGAAGGAGGGGGATTGAGAGAGAGAGAAACATAAAGACAGTGAAAGAAAAGGGAGGGATTTCAGTGAATGAGAGGGAGAAAGGGGAGACTGGGAAAGAGGGAAAAGTTTCCCCTCCCTCTTCTCCTTCCTCAGCACAGGCCCCGAGCTCAGCTGGAAGCGGGGCCAGGGATTGATAGGAAGGAATTGAGGGTGAAACAGAAAGAGAGAAAAAGAGAGGAAGGGAAGGATTACAAGAGAGGGAGAAAAGAGGGAAGGCGAAGTGATTGAGAGAGAGGGAGAAACAGAAAGAGAAGGAAAGACAAGGGAGGGATTGTGAGAGAGGGAGAGAAGAGGGAAAGAGAAGGAGGGGGATTGAGAGAGAGAGAGAAACAGAATGAGAAGGAAAAAGGAGTGATTGTGAGAGAGGGAGGAAGAGAAGGAGGGGGATTGTGAGGAGGGAAGGAGAAGGATGGCGAGAGAGGCGGAACTCTTCCCTCGGGACAGACCCAGGTGAGTTGGTGAGGTGAAGGCAGTGCCGGCCTTTGCCATTCCGCCGAGTAAGCGGCCGCGTAGGGCGACGGGTCCTGGGAGGGGCGTCGCTGCCCGGGAGGGGCGCAAAAATAAGGCTTGCCTACCCCCCCCCCCGGGAGAGGTGAGACCGCCCCTGGGTGAAGGCCAGGTCGGGGCAGTCCAGGTGGGAGGCAAGAGCAGCTGGCAGGGAGGCAGGCAGGCCAGCGGGTGGCTTTGGCTTTTTCCTACCTGCTCGATGGCGCTGGGGGCGGGGCAGGCAGCGAGGAGGCCAGGGTGGAGAGGAGGTTGAGGGCCAGCCCGCCGAGGGTGATGGCGTTGGGGGCCAGCCAGGGCGGGGTGCGCTCCATCAGCCAGGCCCAGCAAGGGGGCTCTAGGAGGGAGCACCCAAGGCGGTGTAGCAGTGCTGCTCCATGGCGGCAGAGGCCCCAGGCTCGGCTGAAGGCTGCATGGAAACCTCAAAGCTCCCAGCGCAGGGGTGAGAGAAGGAGCGCTAGCTGCTCGGTCGTCCCTCCTCCAGCTTTCGGGATCGACCACCTCCGGCTTCGGGTTCGACCGGTCAATCGCGATCGACCTAATGACCAGCCCTGGTCTACAGACATCATATGCAACTCCTGGAATGATTCGCTCAGCGTTGCCTCCGAAAAATCCTGCAAATCTCTTGGGAAGATAGGCAGACAAAATGTCAGTGTGCTGGAAGAAGCAAAGACCACTAAGCACTGAAGTGATGCTCCTCCGCCATCAACTTCACTGGACTGGCCACGTTGTCCGAATGCCCGATCACCACCTCCCAAAGCAGTTACTATACTCCCAACTCAAAAACGGGAAAAAAAATGTTGGTGGACAGGAAAGGAGATTAAATATGAGTTTAAAGCCAACCTTAAAAAATGTGGCATAGACACAGAGAACTGGGAAGCCCTGGCTCTTGAGCGCTTTAACTGGAGGTCAGCTGTAACCATCAGTGCTGCAGAATTCAAAGAGATACGAATGGAGAGTGTAAGGGAGAAAGGCGCATCAAGCCAACCTTTACCGAGACTGCCTTCCACCTGGAAACCATTGTCCTCATTGCGGGAGAACATGCGGATCAAGAATAGGGCTCCACAGCCACCTACGGACCCACTGCAAGATGCTGCACTTGGAGGACCATCATCCTTGAGTAGGAGGGATCGCCTAAGTAAGTAAACTGTCCTTGCAGAAGACCATTTAGTACCTAGTACGACCCCAGGCACTTTTGTGGTAAGTAATTTCAAAAGATAACCCCCCCGCCCCAATATTAGATTTAGTTGCTGCCTTTAAAAAAAAGCACTTACCTCAAGAATTATGAAAAGTTCCTTGGAATAAAAATGTATGGCACGTAAGAAATGCCATTGCCAAAAACCTCCACTTGCCCTTTGAGGAACCACAAATGTTGTCCAACAGTAGAGATAATCTGGATAAATAAATGTCCATAAGTATGACTGGGTTAGAAGGTACTCAGCATTGCAACAGAGGCTGACAGAGTTTGTTTCTAATTCCGTCAGGTCGATAAAGCAAGAAGGATCAAAATGAGCCTTACTCAAGCCCCCAAATAATTCGAGATTAGGATCTTATATTATGTTGGTGGAACCTAAGTCTGCAAGGCAGTGTACTTACAGATGGTAGAGGAAGCTACTGGTGGGCAAGAGCTGATTGGCTCCAAGGATGAACCAGTTCCTTTGGGCTGCCCTTGAGTACCAATGGAAGAAGGAGTAGCTATGTAATACCTGCCTAAGGCTTGTTTTACAGCTGGACCAAATTCAGGTACACACCTATAGCCAACTGGGGACAGAGAAACACATCTCTTATGTACAAAACACAAGGTGACACTATTATTGTGTGCACCCAGCTACAAGAACAAGTTTGGATGCTTGTCTGCTCCCCACAGTTCACTGGCCACTGGTAGTAGAGGGAGTGCCGTAGCTAAAAGGACCCCTGAAACGGTTTTTCGTGGCCGCCTAAAAGGGAGCATTTGCTTGCCGTCGGCTCGGAGTCTACATCGCATCGAATTTATAGAGGGGAGACGCTCTTTCGCTCTTTCATTTCGTCCTGGGGATTTCCCCGGTTTGGAATATTTATTCCTCTACCAGCACATAGGCTGTGTATCGGACTTTGTTTCTCTTGTTTCAGGACACTCACCTACCTTCAGGAACTCACCTATATGGACCTTCCACTTGGAATTATCTTCATTATATGTATTTATATTTGATGGACTTTCCAAAACTGTTCTTACGGACTGTGGATGTATCTGAGTCTCCCTAACCAATTTGTAGTTGAATGTTCTAATAGACAAACTTGAGAACTTCAAACATATGTATGTATCTTTTTCCGATTTCATTCATAGCCTATAGATATCATATATGGTAGCAATTTATTTATATTGTTTTTCACGCTGTTGTACTTTACTGTTAGTCTTGTGGCCTCATCATATTGGGTTAAAATCGGCGGCATGTGACGATTTTAGTCCAGGTCATCCACAGAGCCAGACAGCTCCTATCTGATTACATGATGCCGTGCCAGCTCTGTGGGTGGGGGGTAAGCTGGCACAAGCTGCCGGCAGAGCAAGCAAGATGGGAGAGCTCCATACAGCTGCAGCCATACAGTCTATGGGGGAAGCAGTACACATCACGGCCGCTCACACTTGCCCTATGTGATTGCCCTCCCTTAGGGCTGGGTGATGCGAGACATGGGGCGTCGGATACCCCACGGTGAAGTGGAGTGCCAGCACCACCTGCTGCTGGCCACTGCAGATATGATAAGGCAGTTAATTAATAGCATTTAAAAAATATACAGAGAATACCTGAACAATTAAATTGATCATTAACTAAGCAACATATATTTATGCAATTTAGCCTGGAGTGGACTACTAAAATGTATTTGCTCCACATCTTCAACAAATCAGCAATACAGAACTGGAAGGCTTAAGTATAGATTGGTGGTAATAGGTAATTCAGGCCTGTCCAACAGGCGGCCTGCGGGCCGTACACGGCCCGCCAGCCTCTTGGACACAGCCCGCCTCCCCTCCTGCAAGAATTTTTTAAAATGTATTTATATATATATATATATATATATATATAAATGGCGGTGGGGGGAGGGAGGGGAGGAGGAGGCGGGGCAGGGAGGACGAAGGGAGCCAGCTCCTCCTCCCTGCACCGCCCCCTCCGTCCCTCTCTCCGCGCCGCCGCCATTTATTTTTTAAATGGCGGCGGGGGGGAGGGAGGGGAGGAGGGGGCGGGGCAGGGAGGAGGAAGGGAGCCAGCTCCTCCTCCCTGTACCACCTCCTTGTCCCTCTCTCAGAGGCGCCGCGGCGATTCGGTTTACATCGACGCTGCCGAGAGACAAGGGGGCGGTACAAGAAGGAGGAGCTGGCTCTCTTCCTCCTCCCTGTGCCACCCCCTTGTCCCTCTCTCTCGGTGGCGCCACGGCGATCCGGTTTGCATCGGTGCCGCCGAGAGAGGGACAAGGGGGGCGGTACAAGGAGGAGGAAGAGAGCCAGCTCCTCCTCCCTGCACCGCCCCCTTGTCCCTCTCTCGGCGGCGCCGATGTAAACCGGTGTGAACCGGAGGGCGGGGCGTCAGTTCCTGCTTCTCCAGTGCTCCAGATCCATCATTATTTGAGTCCACAGTGCTCTCTGGATGGAGGTGAACTACAACTCCACAACTCAAGGTAAATGCCCACCAAAGCCTTCCAGTATTTCTTGTTGGTCATGGGAGATCTGTGTGCCAAGATTGGTTAATTCCATCATTGGTGCGGTTTAGAATGCTCTTTGATTGTAGGCGAACTACCAATCCCAGCAACTACAACTCCCAAAGGTTCTGGGGGATATAATATTAAATGGATTGCTTCATTAATATAATTTTGTTCTGGGGATATAATATTAAATATCCAACCTTCCACCTTTCTGTTATAATTATATTTATTTGTGTTTAAATCCCTCCCTAATTTATTCCCAACCTCCAACCTTCCACCTTTCTGTTATAATTATATTTAATTGTATTTTTATTAGGGGGCGGAGCCGGGGCAGGGAGGGGCGGGGAGGGGGCGCAGCCGGGGGCTTGGCCCCCCAGGTGATCAGTGACCGGAATTCCGGCCCAAGGTCCGGTAGAAGTTGGACAGCCCTGAGTAATGGTGGCTGATGAGGGCTACTAGGGATTGGGTACTACATTGGGTTCTCTGTAGAAATTTATAAAACTTGACAGATAATTTGCCCCCTCCCCTGGTTGTCCATCTTGTTGAGCATATAAAGACTTGAACTCACCAGGCGCATGCATGATAGATAGCTTAACTCTTTTTCTAAATAAATCCCTGAGGCCTTTTCGGTTACGTTCATCTTGATGCCTGTGCAGTTGAGCAGCTTTTATCTCAAGGCTCACGTTAGGGTGTGCTCTCAAGAACTTAATTATATCCTGGCTGCATGAATAACAAGGACTCCAAGACAGAAACCAACTGATAGAGCATGGTGTGTTTTTCGGGTGTATCTTCTTCCAGGAATTTTGCAAAAAATTCTTTTCAGCATGGAGGCGGTAAGGGATGTTTGTACACCAGTTCTTCCAGGTCCTGAGGCCTTTATCCCAGTGGATTTCATACAGCAGAAAAGTAGTGACGGGTCTTTCTGTGGGATCAAAATTCCTCTGAAACTTCTCTGGTTCTATTTTCCACCTGAAGAACAAATTTGATAATAGAATTGCACAATTCAGGTACTCCCGGCTTTTTGTCATGTTTTGCTTCAGCACTGAGCAGGTCAACAGAATGTGTGTTCTTCCCGAGGTGAAATACCAAGGAATTGTGAGGGAATCTAAAGTACTTTGCTATCACTAGCCTCCAACTCCAAGTGGATCAGAGATTGCTCCTGGAAGTCCACATGACATCCAAAGACTTCTAGATCTCAATGGGGAGAAACCAGGGTGAATTGTTTCAGCCATGCTCTAAGGCAGTGCTTCTCAACCTTCCTAATGCCATGACCCCTTTTAACACAGTTCGTCATATTGTGGTGACCCCCAACCATAAAAAAAATTGTTGCTATTTCCTTTCTTCGAGACCGGGGACAAGGAGTGGAGAGGGGAGGGATGGCCTCTGGAAGACTCCCATTAAGTTGTGGGGTCCCCCAGGGAGCTATCCTTTCCCCTTTATTGTTTAACATCTACATGTGTCCGCTTGCCCAACTGGTTCACAATTTTGGTCTGGAGTGCCATCAGTATGCTGATGACACCCAGCTGGTGCTGAGAATGGATGGCAGGCCGGACGCTGTACCCTATTGTTTCCATCAATGCCTTGAAGCCGTGGCTGGATGGCTGTGCACCAGCCGGTTGAAGGTGAATCCATCGAAGACTGAGATCCTATGACTGGGTCATCCTGGTATGGGTGAGTGCTGGTTGCCTACCCTGGATGGTGAGCAGCTAAGCCCGTCGTCTTTGGTAAAAAGCCTGGGGGTTCAATTAGACCCACTGCTATCAATGGAGACTCAGATCTCCTCAATTAGCAGGACAGCATTTCTCCATCTTCGACAGGCTAGGCGACTGGCTCCTTACCTAGCCAGGAATGACCTCGCTACGGTAATCCAGGCAACGGACTACTGTAACGCCCTCTACATTGGCCTTCCCTTGTCGACAACCCGGAAACTCAAGCTGGTGCAAAATGCTGCCGCTCGATTGCTGGTGGGAGCACCTGCGAGAGAGCACATCACACTAATCCTACAGCAATTGCACTGGCTGCCAATAGAGTACCGGATTGTTTTCAAGGTGCTGGTTTTGACCTTTAGGGCCTTGTATGGTCTAGGGCCAGTGTATCTGAGGGACCACCTCACCCCATACGTTCCCCATAGATTATCGCGATCAGAAGAACAAAACCTTCTGATGATTCCATCAGTTCGTTCCTGTCGCCTCTCAGTGACAAGACAACGAGCCTTCTCCGTGGTGGCACCGGCGCTAAGGAACACGTTACCAGATGATGTTCGGGCTATCACGGAGTTTCCAGAGGGCCTGCAAGACGACCCTTTTTAAGCAGCCCTTCAATCTAAGTTCCTCGGACAACTCTGACCATGTCCTTGTGTTTTATATAACAAAGTGTTTTATCTGCATTTTAATCTGTTGTTTTATGTAAACCGCCCCTAGCCTGCAGGGAGGAGCGGTATATAAAAATGAACAATAAATAAATACTAGTAATTTTGCTACTCTTATGAATTATAATGAAAATATTTGATATGCAGGATGCATTTTATTGTTACAAATTAAACATAATTAAAAATAGTGATTAATCAGAACAACAATAGGTTTGGAGGAGCATGGACAATGGATGATGGGATTTACAGTACTTTCAGCTCTGACTTCCACAGACCACTGAAATCCTCAACAATGACAGACCTGTGCCAAACTTGGCACACAGAACCCCCAACTACCAACAGAAAATACTGGAGGGTTGTTGTAGGGTTTTCAGGCTATATGGCCATGTTCCAGAAGCATTCTCTCCTGACGTTTCGCCCGCATCTATGGCAGGCGTCCTCAGAGGTTGTGAGGTCTGTTGGAACTAGGAAATTTGGATTTATCTATCTGTGGAAAGTCCAGGTGGGAGAAAGAACTCTTGTCTGTTGGCGCTAGGTGGGAAGGTTTCCATTGGCCCCCTTGATTAGCATTTGATGGCCTGGTAGTTTTAAGGTGTGCCTTGTTTGTGCCTGGGGGAATCCTTTGTTGAGGGGTGATTAGCTGTCCCTGATTGTTCCCTCTATGAAGTCCCCCTGTGTTTGATTGTTGCTTTACTGTTATAATTTTAGAGTTTTTTTAAAAAAAAAATAATGGTAGCCAGATTCTTTTCCTAGTTTCCAACAGACCTCACAACCTCTGAGGATACCTGCCATAGAGGCAGTTGAAACATCAGGAGAATGCTTTGAGAACAGTCATATGAAATACTTGGTTTATTTTATTGTAATTTTATATTGGTTGTAGTATTTTGTAGTTGATGTTTTATGTAATTACTAGCTTGGGGACCCGGGGGATTTGAGAAGTGCAGCAGGATGTAGAGTGGGTCATGGGGGCTCTGTGTGACAAGTTTGGTCTTGATCCATCATTATTGGGAGTTGCAGTGGTATCATGAAATTACTGAAGGTAGTGCAAGTCCCATCATCTGTGGTCCACCCTCCCCCAAAGTGTAGTAGGATGTAATGCTCCGGAAAGGGGGGTCCAGTAAATCAAACTCACTCCAAGCTGGGTTGGAAGATAGATCATTTATTGGTTCCTTACTCCAGGCTAAGCAAAGATAGACTAAAGAAAGCCCGCGCAAACAGTCCTTCAAACTCCCTCCCTGGCCCGCCCCCCTGCTGGGTCCCTCCTTCCGAGGCTTGACCATCTGGCCTGTCCGCATATCAAAGGCCAGGAAGGTATCTGGCAGATCAAGGGCTGGGTCTGGCCAGAGCCCGCCAAGCAGTGTCCATATCAAATGGCGCGATCGGCATGGTCGTTATGGCAACAAACGAACCAGCCGGAGCTGACATAGCGCCCCCCTCCGCAAGACGGTGACCTGCAAGGGAAAGAACAAGGATAAGGGGGATCAGGTCCCCGGCTTGTCCGGGAAAGCGGCATGAAAAGCTTTAACTAGTTTCGGGGCGCTGATGTGGGGTGCTAACACCCACTCGGGGTGTAAGTCTTTGGCAGTCCATTTAACTAAGTAACTAAGACGGCCCTTGTGGCGCCGAGAGTCCAAAATGTCTTTAATCTCAAAGTGGGTGTGGGATCCCACCATAATAGGCACCGGTGCGCCTTCCTCAGCGGACCACTTCCGGTCGGACACAGCTTTTTTCAATAAGCTCACATGGAACACAGGGTGGACCTTGCGCCAGGTGTGCGGCAGGTCCAGCTTGACCGCGACGGGGTTAATTACCTCCACCACGCTGAAGGGCCCTACAAATTTGTTCGCAAACTTGCGAGACGGCTGAGTCGACTTCAGGTTCTTGGTGGAGAGGAACACGCGGTCTCCCACCGCGTACGTTGGCTGGGGCCCCCTCTTCTTGTCGGCGTACAGCTTGTAAGAGTCCCGGGCCTGCCGCAGCGCCGTCTGGATGGCTGGCCAGGCCGCCGCAACATTGGCTCCCAATCCGTAGCCGGATCGCGGGTCTGCCGCTGGGGCCACCGCAGGAAGGGCGGAAAGTCGCGTCCGGCCACAATGCTGAAAAGCGAGGCCCCGTCGAGCGTGCTCGGCGTTGTTGTAGCTGTATTCCGCCACATCCAGCAGCTCAGCCCAATTGTCCTGCTGGTAGGTCGAGTAACATCGGAGGTACTGCTGCAGGGTGCGTTGAACCCTCTCCGTGGCGCCGTCCGTCTCCGGGTGAAACGCCGTGCTTAGGCTCGCCGGGACCCCAGCCCCGCCAGGAACGCCTTCAAAACCTGGACGTAAATTGAGGTCCTCTGTCACTCACCACACGCCGAGGGCAGCCGTGGAGCCGGAAGGCGTGGTGGGTGAAGAAAGCGAGCCAGCTCCGGGGCCGTGGGCAGCCGGCGGAGCTGGACGAAGTGTGCCTGCTGTGAGAACAGGTCCACCACCATCCATATGGTGGTGTATCCGCTGCTGGGTGGCAGATCGACAACGAAGTCCATAGCTATTTCGCTCCAGGGTTCGGCCGGATCGGCTACCGGTTGCAGTAGCCCCGTCGGCCGGCCCGTCTTGGGTTTGTTTCGTGCGCACACTTCGCACTCTGCTATGTAGTCACTAGTGTCCTTTCTCATGGCCGGCCACCAGAATTGCCGGGCCAGTAGCTTTAGAGTTTTAGTGAGGCCGAAGTGGCCGGACAAGGTGGAGTCGTGGGCTTGGGCTAGGACCGGGGCTCTCTGGCTCTGGGGAACATATAACTTGTCTTTGTAGTACCATATGCCCTTAGCCTCAGTTAGGTCCTCGCGGTGCTCCTTAAGCCAGGCGTCTGCTCCGTAAGCTGCTGCCAAATCTGCTAGTAGCTCGGGGGTCCCGGGGACTGCCGGGTTTGGCGCCTTGTCTGCTGCCCGGGTGCGGGCCACCAGACCCAGCTGCTGCTTAGAGAACACGGTTCCCACTTCTTCCGGCGCCGAGTAGTCCGCCTCAGGCATTCTGGAAAGCGTGTCAGCCAGCACGTTCTTCGGGTACTTGAGTTGGTACTTGAGTTGGTACTTGAGTTGGAAGTTGAAGCGGCTGAAGAACTGCGCCCACCTTAGCTGTTTAGCGTTGAGTCTCTGGGGGGTCTGGAGCGCCTGCAGGTTCTTGTGGTCCGTCCACACTTCGAAGGGCAGGGCGGTACCTTCCAGGAAGTGTCTCCAGTGGCTCAGCGCCGCCCGCACGGCAAAAGACTCTTTTTCCCATACATGCCATCGCTTCTCCGGCGGCGTGAACTTTTCTGATAAGTATGCACAGGGCCGCGGGGTCCCATCCTCGTCCCGCTGTAGGAGGACCGCCCGTCACGCCGCCTCCGGCGTCGCACTGCACCGTGAGCGGCTTGTCGGGCTGGGGTGCCTTAGCAGCGGCTGGCTGGTGAAGCTCCGCTTGAGGCTCTCAAAGGCCTCCTGGCATTGCGAAGTCCAGTTGAGCTTCGCACCGGGGGACTTGGCCTTCTTTGTCTCTCCCAAGCCCTTGGTTTTTAATAGTTCAGTCAGGGGAAGCGCTATTTTAGCAAAGTTTTGGATGAACTGCCTATAGAAGTTAGCAAACCCCAAAAAGCCTTGTAACTGCTGCCGGGTCCGCGGCGCCTCCACTGTGACACATCTCTCACCTTACTGGGGTCCATGGTCAGGCCTCGCGTGGCGATGCGGTACCCTAGATAGACCAGTTCTTGTCGATGGAACTCACACTTGGATAACTTGACAAAGAGCTGGTTGTCCCACAACCGCCGCAGCACCTCCCGGGTCATCTCGACATGCTCCGCCTCCGATTTGGAGTATATTAATACATCGTCCAGATATACTAGAACTCCCTTGTAGAGCAGGTCCCTGAAGATCTCATTGATGAATTGCTGGAAAATTTTGGGGGCGCCCTTGAGTCCGAAGGGGTGACCCGGGGTACTGCCCCAGGTGGCAGTTGAATGCGGTCTTCCAGCAATCTTAGTCCCTCACTCTGATCCGGTAAAACGCCTCCCGGATGTCCAGTTTGGTGAAGATCCGTGCCCCCCCCCAGCTGGGCCAAAATCTCGGACATGAGGGGCAACGGATAGGGGCTTGACGCGCAAATCGCATTGAGGCCTCGGTAGTCCACGCATAGTCGCAGCGAGCCGTCCACCTTGGGCCGGAATAGGACGGGGGCTGCCATCGGACTGGTAGATTTCTCAATAAACCCTCTGTCCATATTCTTATCAATAAAGTCTCTCAGTGCTTTTCTTTCTGGCTCGGACAGGGCATATAACTTTGGGCTGGGCAGCTTGGCGCCCTTTTCGATGGCGCAATCGGACTTCCGGTGGGGGGCAGCTGGTCACTTTCCCGCTCGCTAAAGACCTCCTCAAGTCTCCATACTCGCGGGATCTCGGTGGGTTGGCTCTCTGCTGCTCCTACGCCTGCCCCCTCGTGGGTCGGCCCTCCAGCGTCTCAAGGTCATCTAGCCTTGCCCAGGCCTCTCCGTCCCTGAACTGCAGGGCTCCCGTCTCCCAATTGATTTGCGGGTTCTGGCCGCGCAACCAAAGGCTCCCAGAATGATGGGCTGGTGTGCCATCGCCGAGATGACGAATTTCAGGCCCTCATGGTGGGTCCCCATCTGGACTCTCATCTCTCCTGTCTTGTGGGTGGCTGGCTTCCCATTGGCCCTGGCCAATCTAGCTGGGAGAAGAGGATCTGTTCGATTAGGGCTCGGGGCTTTATCCCCAGCTGCCTCGCTAGCCCGGGGAACATCAAACATCTAGTGCAACCACTATCTATCATGGCCGTAGTCTCTATGGGTTGGGCCGCCTCGGGGCCCCACACTTTAACGTCCAGCTTGAACGTGTTGCACCCAGGGGGATCTGACTCACCGCCCGAAGGGGTCTGGATCTGCCGTCGGGCGTCTACAGCAGATCGTTGTTGTTTCCCGCCGTCCACTCGGAGTCGCTCTCCTCCGCCTCCAGCTCCGGCTCCTCAGCCTCCCGTAGGGCCTAGGTGCCAGCGCCCGTCTCCGCCGCCGCTGCTGCCTTGCCTCGGCCAGGGGTTTTGGCCGGTGTTGCCGGTTTGACCTCCGGCGCCCGCTCCGCCTTGGGAGGGGACTTTTTGCGGCATTCCGCTGCTCGGTGACCTTCTCGTCCGCACGAAGCAGGCTCCTCTCTTCCCTCTCTGGCTCTCCCGGCTGGCTGACCGGGGCCTCGGTGAGGGTCGCCGGGCTGGTCCCGACCTCCCCGATGGGCCTGCGCCCATCCCGCGGGGTCTCCCGCCATCTCGGTGGCGCCCGGTGCATCTGCTCCATATCACACTCCACTCTCCCTGCCGAGGCTATCAATCCTCCAGGGTCTCGGGGTTTCCCTCTGCATCGCCCATTCAGAATGTCCTGCCTTAGGCCGGCCTTGAAGCACTCGAGTATGGTGGATTCTGACCAGCCTCGGATCTTCCCGCTAGGGCTCGGAAGCTTAAAGCGTATTCCGAGTTGGACCTCTGGCCTTGGTCATTCCTCCTCAGTTGGGCCTTGGCCGTCTCTCCTGCTAAGGGGTCCCCCACGCGGGCTCGCAGGGCCTCTAGCAGGGTGTCTAGCCACCTCAGTTGCGGCGCTCGAGTGTCTGTTAACTGTATCAGCCAATCGGCGCGGCCTCTTTCAGATTGGCCCCACAGCCCGCACCTTGGCTGCTTCCGAGGGGAACGAACCCCATAGTCCAGCATGTAATTCTGGACGTTGGTGACAAAATAAGACAGTTGGCGGGGTCCCCGTCGAACTTTACCTTTAGGTCTCTTCGCCCCCGTCATCTCCTGGCTCTGGTCACCCGGACCCAGGTGGGGGTAGAGGCGGCCCCTCTGGGTGGGTAGAACTCCTCCGAGAACCTCACTCTCCCCGAGGTCCTTCCCGACTGTCCCGGGCCCCGACTCAGGCTCCTTCCTCGGGGGACGGGTTCAGGGGTCCCCCAAGGCCTCTCCTCCGGTCTACTCATCAGTAGGTCTATTTGGGACTGCATCTTCTGCATCGCTTCCGACAGCTGGAACATCTGCACCTCCATCCATGGCATTTCTGGGTTGGATGCATTCGCAACGCGCGCCTAGCCCCTCTTGGCTGCTGGGGAGGATCCAGGGGCTCCTCACCGCCCATCCCGGTCACCACCACCTGTGGCTCGCCTCCGGCAGCCCCGGCATTCGCCTCGTCCTCGTCCCATGGCTCCTCGACCTCCTCCTCCAGGTCCATCGGGGCCAGCTCTTCCGAGGGGTTTCCTCCGGCTTGGACATCCTTCTAAGTTGGTTACGGTCGGAGGGTTTTCACGGCCGTAGAAGTTGGTGAGTCTATCTTTATGTAATGCTCCGGAAAGGGGGTCAGTAAATCAAACTCACTCAAGCTGGGTTGGAAGATAGATCATTTATTGGTTCCTTACTCCAGGCTAAGCAAAGATAGACTAAAGAAAGCCCGCGCAAACAGTCCTTCAAACTCCCTCCCTGGCCCGCCCCCCTGCTGGGTCCCTCCTTCCGAGGCTTGACCATCTGGCCTGTCCGCATATCAAAGGCCAGGAAGGTATCTGGCAGATCAAAGGGCTGGGTCTGGCCAGAGCCCGCCAAGCAGTGTCCATATCAAATGGCGCGATCGGCATGGTCCGTTATGGCAACAAACGAACCAGCCGGAGCTGACATAGGATGTAGATTGGGTCATGGGGCCTCTGTGTGCTAAGTTTGGTCTGTATTGGTGAATGGATGAGGGTTGCATTGTTTTTAGGAAGTGAGTGAAGGTACTTCAAGTCCCATCATCCATGCTCCATCTCACACAAAACTGCACCAGGATGTAGAGTGGGTCATGAGGGCTCTGTGTGCCAGGTTTGGTGTTGACCAGTCATTGGATTTGGTTTGTAGCAGTCTTGGAAAGTGAGGGAAGGTACTGCCTTCGAAGGCCCCTCCTTGCTCTGCAATGCCCAGCGGGAGCGGCGGCACGCGGGAGGAGCGGAAGGAGCGCGCGCGCAAGGTACTGTTGTCAAGGCCAACAGGTCTCAAGCCGCAGGTCATTCCGCGAGTGAACAAGTCCCAACTTCAGCACGCACGCCTGTTCCCGGGTGGAAACCCACACGTCCTTTCCCTAAGCCCCGCTGGAGTCTGTCCATAAGGTTATTTCTCTTTCTGACTTTCTCCCCATTTCTCCTGAATTTTTATATATTTTTTTCTCTCCTCCCGCTTCCCGGGCGCCTTAAGACTGCGAGGAGAGCTGCGTCCAAGGGAAAGGTGCGATAGCTCAAGCGGCAGGGCCAAGGCCGTTTGGGACGGGAGTCCCGGGTTCGGGACCCCCAAAGGGAGGAAATGAACCTATTTTTGCTTTTACACTTTTTATCTTTATTCTCCTCTTTCCCCCTCTCCCCTCATTCTTGGGACATCTCTGAGCTCAGAAAGAAAAGTTTTGAGAAAGGAATTGGCCTATGAAGCAGGGGGCCACATCTGTTTGTGTTGGGCTGACATCAGGAAAGTAGAAATCATAATAAAGGTTCCTCCCTGCATCTGTGCATCTGTACAATATTGTTCCCATGTCTCCCTTGACCCCTTGTAACCCTTCCCTTCCCTCCTTGCCCTTATCTAAGAAAGATTGCCTTGAGGGTGTTTTACTATGTTTTGTCAAGAGGAAATGCGACTGTGCCTGCTCCCGAAATCTTTATGGATCACCATTATTCATATTGCATGCGCTTTCTGATGGAAATCTTGTTATGGATAAGCTAAGCTCTTGACTTAAGCCCCACGTTTCATCAGTCCTGAGACGGGTTTAACGGTCGGATTTCCAGTCTAACTAAACTCGTCTTTGGAACCTGGACAATAAAAGTTTGCTCTTCACAGCGGGTGTCCCAGCTGGCCTCGAAAACAGGTGTGCCCCAAAATAAGTCCTTTTGTCACCAAAGGGTCTGAGTGAATCACCTGGCCTTTCTTCCTCTTCTTCCCCCATTCACATACGGATGGGACACATCAACTCAATGATTTCATCACTTCCAGGTGTTGCCCCAGGTCGTTACCTGGCTCGGACTCTTTTGTTTTTCATTCATATGCCAAACCTGTCAGTGATCCCCGCCAAAGCCTCCCTTTCCTGGAACTCCATATATGGCCACAGACCTCTGATTGGCCGAAGCCGGCAAATGGGGAGCGGCGCTGATAGGCTCCCTGGAACTGACCGGCCTCCCGCCCATCAGCTGGTCTCAAACGTTCCAACCAATCACCAGCAGAGCCGGCCCAGAAGAAGGCGGGCGGGAAGTTCAATTGTTTTGACAGTTCTGTAACCTTTAAAAGCCAATGTTTTGAATGTATATGCATGCGTTCTTTGCGGGAATCAGGGTATTGCGGTTCGCATCCTCTCAGCTGAGCAGAATAAACAATTTCGTGGCATCTACCTTGCAGTATTGGTGAGCATAATTGGATCTACGGGAGGCGGGTAGGCTACGAGGACCTAGTCGCTCCGGGCTCGCCAGGTTAACTGAACCCTCGCGGTCTGCCCGTGGTCGGTCCACGGGGCTTGCCGGTTGTCAGACAACAGGCCTGTGGGATTAGGCGGTTGTTCGATAACAGTACTACTCAAAAAAATAATGAAGAGTTACCACGCACTAGTTCTGACACCGCTGGAACAGCTAAGAGCTCAATGGCGCAGCTGGGGAGTTGTAGTTTTACAAGGACTCGGCGGAGGCACTGGGAAGGCGCCTCTATTGGCACAGCACACTGGTTGGAAGCCATTCCGAGGGGGTGGGGCCGAAGGGGGCTGTGGCGCGACCCGGCCCCTCCGAGGGCACAACTCCCAAGCTGAGAAGCACTTGCTGTAAGGCACTGTTTTCAACCTTTATTGAGCGCGGCACATTTTTTACATTTACAAAATCCTGGGGCACACCACCAACCAAAATGACGCAAAATGACACTCCTAACACAGTAATACATATAGTTAATATGTTTTTAAATGTATTTATACACTCAGTGTGAAACCTGGGCCTTTTTAGATGAACACAACATAGATATCCTGGCAGGAATGGCAGAAAGACACAAACTTCCCACACAGAACTCCCATAACCAAGAGAAAATACTATAAGAGTTTGGTGGGCATTGACCTTGGGATTTGAGTTGTCGTTCACCTATATCCAGAGAGCACTGTGGACTGAAACAATGTTGGATCAGGACCAAACTTGGCATGAATACTCAATATGCCCAAATGTAAACACAGATGGAGTTTGGGGAAAATAGACCTTGGCAT